>VZRH01001290.1:831259-872162 GCA_013397555.1 Urocynchramus pylzowi | reverse complement strand
AAAAAAAAAAAGCTTGGAGCTTTGCATGGTTATTTACTGTTCTTTGCAAATCTGGCTGATGAAATAGTACTCAAGGAAAATTAGTGAGAAAAGGCAAAAGCCTCGAGCGGTGCAAGCCAACAGAGATCACTTTCACCATTCAGACAACATTTATGCCACCTGAGAGTGGAATAGCTACATTAACAGTAATTTCCTTTTATTACAAGCCCTGCTGTGTTTAGACACTCTGGGAAAAATAATCCCCCAAATATACAAACCTCTTTTTTGCTTGATTCCTTCCCTTCCCACCTCTGGAAGAGAACTGTTTCTGACAGGCAAGAGGATCTAGTCCATTATGACGCTGTATGCTTTCCCACTTTTAGAGTTTCTATATCATATTCCTAGACCTAATGCCTCAAATTCACCTCAGGGTGCCACAGAATTCCTATATCTGGCTAGAACCAAATGCAAGTGGGTTTTTTTTCTTTATTTAAATTTTTTGAAGTGTATAAATAGGACTTTGATATTTCCATTGCGCTGTACTAGAAAAGCAATTGCATTAAGGGGACTGTCCACACAAAATTACGAAATCGCATGCTGGTGTAGCTTTCTGTGTGCATCAGATTTCTGTTAAAAAAGAAACAAAGACACATACAAGGGGTGAAAGGAGTCACCCAGGAGGACTTCAGAGGTACAAGGATGGACTGAGGAAGGCTAAAGCCCTTGGGAACTTGGGTCTGCTGAAGGGTGGCAAGAAAGGCTCCTGCAGGTGCATTGTCAGCACAAAGAAGGTGAAATAAAATGTGGGCCCCCTGCTTAGGAGGGTATGAAGGATAAAGAGCCAGGCTCTTCTCAGAACCATGCAGGCAAAAAAACAAGTGATAAAAAGTACAAACTGAAATACAGAAAATTCTGCTTAAATGTAAAAAGAAAATGTTTTTAATTGTAAGGGTGAATGAACACTGAAACAGATTGCCATGAAATGTTATGGAGTCTCTGTCCTTGGAGACATTCAAAACTGGACTAGACACAGCCATGAGCAACCTTTTCTTGTTGACCCTACTTTGAGCAGGGCTTTGAACTGAGCAGTCTCCAAAGGTGCCCTCCAGCCTCAATAATTTTGTAACTCTGTGAAATTCTATAATTTGCAATTTTAACAAATAGCTGTACTAACACTTTGGACTAAATTAATTTCTCTGTAAATCAATTGAGTATTTGTTATCAAAACTCTGTCAACTTAATTTCACCTAGACCTAAGTGTTCCATAAACCTTTTATTGAATCAGAGGTCAACAGTAATGTGTGCAGCTTTTGATTCCAATGAAATCGACCTGTGGGGGTTTTTTTAATAAATAAATAGTCTTTTCTGAAAGTGAAACTGGCTGGAAGCAAAAGTGAAACTTGCTTTATTGCTTTTCATTGTTCAAACTGGGAAAAACAGCAAAAGTAAATGGAGGTCATAGGTAGTTCTAAGTAAATGGAATTAATAATATTAATTTGTTTACCATAGCAACGCCACTTCCAGTAATATGATGAAGAAATTAGAGTGTTTACTGTTACACTTATTACATTGGCAGAGCCCTTTTGATCTTTTGTTTGAGCTTTCTGTAGCTTTTCTTCTTTTTATCATGATTCCTTTACCCAGCTCCAGTACTTCATGGTTGTAAATACCTGTAAGATGCAAGTTCCTATAATTTGTGACTGTAAGAGGTTGACTTGAGTAAATTATGCAAAGAAAGGGAGTAATTTACTTTGGAATGAATGCAGCCCTGTGCTATCATTGGCTCCAAGAAGGATGCTCATTTGTGCCCGTGTGTGCTGAGAAGGGTGAAGGCTGAGTTAAAGCAGATCAGGCCTGCTTTATTTTACACACTCCTGTTGTCTGTTTTGCTGAAAATTCTGCCTGATCCTGCAGTCCATTTGTGTTGTTGGGTTCCTAACTTGCACACATTTCTTTTGCTGCTTACACCCATAAGAGCCACCTTCCAGCATGCTGGCTGCAGCTGCTGGCCATTAGCAGTGGTTCACTCCTGGGAACCAGTACCTGCTTTGCCACCCCTTGGTTTGGTTGGGATCATTTCAGGTAGCACATTCTGCAGTGCAGGTTAAATTAATGTATATTGCATAGACTAGCGATACTTCATGGACTTAGAGAGAATCCTGCCCACCAGGCATCTCCCCAGCTGGGTGTGGATAGCTGACAGCAGTTTTTAATCACTCCTAAACTGAAATAGAAGAGGTCTGTGACCCTCTGCATTCCTTACACAGTGTACCAGAGCATGTCTCTGTGTAGTTCCTTTGGTTGCAGGCTTTCTCCATGCTCTTTATACATGACCTATAGATATTCCCTCATATACTTATTGCATGGACTCCCTCTTCCTTCCCTTGGCAGTAATGCTGATACTTGGCAGGACCTTTTCTTGCCCCTCTTATTATAAGTGAACTCCCAGTACATAAACAGATTCTTTTTTAACTAATGTACTATGTACAATTTTATCTTATTTGTTTTGTCTTCCTTCCAGCTCCATGTTGAATTGATTGACTGTAAAAGGTTTATTTAAATTTTTGAAGTTTCATTTTAAAGCAACCCGTAGTTCAGCAGTGCAAGATGCTATAGTCCAACAATACTAAGTCTTCTTGTTTTAGTTCTTATATGTTTCTCTTCCTAGTTTCCTTGTGGAATAGGTGAGAAAAGCAATTGCCTCTACTACTTAATGCCTCACAACTCAAAAAAATCACTCCTTCAATGTAATTTTGAATCCCAGCCCAGCTGGTGGTTCTTAGATTTCAGGTTCAGATTATGAGTTCAGCACTTTCAAATGAATCACTGAGACCAGTACTTCTGTCAAAGAGTTGGGGGTTTTTTTCCCCTGGAAGGTTTTCCTGGCTTTACAGATGCAGATCCTGAGAAAAGAACATTCTCCTAGAAGTACCAAATACAGAGAAAAATATTAAAATTTGCAGTTTTTCCCCTGGTTCTTTAAAGTGCTTGTTCTCTTCTGTTGTTCTATAGTGCAACAAAGATGTGTGGTATATGCTGCCTGTGCATGTAATTGACCTATTGGTCTTGATCTTACTTATTTTTGATTTCATCAAGATTTAAATTGAAACTTCAGTGTTTTTGTGAAGGCCTGTCTTTTGAAGAGCACTTTTTACCTTTTTTAATGAGCAGTTAGTTGGGTAAAGATTCTCCTTTTTTTCTGCTGTCTATGGACAGTTCTCTTCAGAAACAAGTTAATGGATAATGTCCCAGCGCTCACCAGGAAGTTTGGGTTTTAATAACCTGCCTGCTTATGAAAACATATTATCAACTCTGAAGACAGAAACAGTGAAAATGTTTAATGAACTGGGATACATTTTCAGCTTTGGTCATTAGCACACAGCCCTGATCTTCATCCTTAGTTTCTTATTGATGCTAGCTGAATTGATGAAGAAGGGTGTGGATTGATTAAATAGGGTACAAAGGCGATCACGTAGTTTCCTTCTTTAAATTTATCCCCAACGGTGTTTGTTGAGGGCCATGCTCCTTCCTTCCACAGAGACAGACAGAGGCTGTAAAGTGGTGGTTCCTTTGTTGAACTCTGAAGGGCAGAAATGCTGTTCTGGATAAACTGGCTGAGGATTGTTGCAATTTAATGCAGATAGTTAAACAGGAAACTACCAAGAGAGGCTTTTGGAAAAAAATATCCCCTATATGATGATTACAAATTTTTAAAAAATCAAAATAAATATGAGAAGCATCATAATTTACTTCTAATATTTCACCGATAGTAGTATTCACATCCTAAAAAGATAAAAAATACAGACAATGATTTTGCAGTCAGATCAATTACTTGCATTGAGTTGACTGAGAGTGAGTATGATTTCAGTGAAAATTCTTAACTTTAAATTTTTCATATTGAAGCATATAGAAAAGCTTCTCTTTTTTGGATAATAGTGCACACTCTGAAAGAAATTTGACGTACTAAAAATATTACTGGAAAGAGTTCACTCTTTTTAGACATAAACAATTGTTAGAACCCTTTTGATAGTGTTTTCAGTAAAGTATTTAAATGAATCACAGAGTGGCAGATAACTCATGTTGGATATGGAGATTTTGTTTAGTTTTTTTTAAACCTGAACTTCCTATGGAGAAAAAGAATCCAACAAAGAAACAGTGAAAATGAAAGCCAGCAGGAACATAAAAAGAAAATTTTGAAAAATTGTCAGCCATCTTCATTCACAAACAGTGAGTTCCTGCGCCAGAGAGATTTGATACTCCTCATTTCTGGGAGAACGAACATGGAAAGGAAACACAGGTCTGTAGTCTGTTCTGCCTTCTCAGATGGTTGTTGCATCCCTACTCCAGTATGGCCACTGAGCTGTTCAGATGAGAACCCTTAACCTGTATTCCTCAGAAAGTGTCTTAATTGATTTAAAGAATACTGTCACTATAAGTAGGGTTTGTTTTAACTAAAACATGTGGAGGCATAAAGAAGCAGTTCTAGTTAACAGATATGATATGACCCCCAGCAATGAGGGGGGGGTCAAAGGCCAGGTCAAATGACAGGTTGCTGAGGATAGAAGCTTTTTCAGCCTATAGAGCTGTGAGGGGAGGAGGATCTGTGTACACAGTTTACTTGGTGACACTGAAAGGCAAATTACTGAGAAAGGATATGAGATGAGCCATATTAGACCCAAAAGCTCATCTACCCCCATCCTTGTCTCAGGTATCATCAGAAGTTGAAGATTGTAGCTATTACCCTCTGAAGTACTATTCTGAACACAAATGCACTGTTCTAGCCCTGCTGAGCCAGAAGAGGGGTTTTCCTCCTTGTGAGACCTTCACAATTTTTTCCTAAGAATCCAGTCACAGAACTTGTTTAAACCTTTGCATCCACTCTGGCATTCTTCTTCAAGGTGTTCCACAGCTTGACTGTACATTACACTGGTTAATGTGTGGGATCTGTTTGTGTTATTTGATGCTTCTGAGCTCTTGTATGGGAAGAAGCAGCAAATGGATCCTCTGTTACTGTTGCCATGCCACTTCCAATTTGATAGGGATCTATGGTATCCTCCCTATGGCATGTCTTCCATACTGGACCTTGCCAACACATTTGATTGTTTCCTGTCCAGTAGCCATTCTGCACCTTTTACTGTTCTTGCCACTCTTCTCCATGCCTTTTCTGTTTATATATCCATTTGAGAAATGGGATCAGAACCAGATATAAGGGCTCTGTGGATTTATGCACTGATGCAGTCACGCTCTCTACTTTCACAGTGACTCCTAATATTTAATTTACTGTTTTCTTCTGTCAACTGCTATTTTAGCTGAGGCTTTCATTATCTGTTATGTTATCTGCATTACTTATCTGGCTAGTTTGTTACCTACACTGTGCTATCGAGATCTTCCTCTTAGTTCAGTAATGAACTTGGAGACCATAATTTTAAACACATAGTCAGAATTGTTGATTCCATATGTTTCCCTTTACATTTGCTTGCATTAAATTTCATTGATCAATTTGTCACCTAGCAATTTGTCTCATAAAGTCCTTTTGCATGTCTTCATAGGCAGCCCATGTCTTTGCTTCCTTTAGTCCAGTTAGCTCCAGTCTCTGGATGAAGTATCTGAATCCACAGCTTTACTTCTGGAGCCCCTTTAAAAGCAGACTTCCTAAAAGCTCCTGCTGGATGATGCTAACTGATGCTGAAAACGTTAAGTTCCAGGCAGCAGGGTGAAAAGAAGATGTTGGAGTCAGGTTCCTGAAGGTGGAAAGCTGATGTACTTATGTATTGTGCAGCTTTATTAAGTGATAGAAGTTAAAACAGAGCTCTTAAATGATTGTGCAGGGTGCTGAAGAATATTTTTCCCCAGTTGGCCCCCTCACCATATGTACAGTATTATTACTGTAACTGTATTGTACTATATAAATGAATGATTTAGTGATTTATCCACTCTACCATGACTATGTGACCAATATCCATTACTAGTTAATTCTCAAACCTTTGCAATGGCAGTATATGAAGCTCTGTATTCCAGAGCATTACCTGCTCTTTAGGCAAGAAACCTGATTGGGTGTATGCTATTGGCCGCTGGAGCATGCCTTCATGTGTCCATCAAGCTCAAGTCTGGAGAGAGCAGTCTGGGTCTGCATCCCCAGAAGAACGGGCTTCCAGGGTGGCTATAAAGTCCCAAAATTGTTTTCCTGGGCTGAGAATGAAAATTCAGTTTGTTTTGCTTTATTCCAACTTTTTCTAGATAAAGGAAAAAAATAAAGGGTGGGAAGAGACATTCAAGTGACAGTCATTTCTCATCTGGATTCTGACTAATGGTTCAGGTATTCACACTGGTGATGCTGTTGTGTGTTCTGCTATTGATACAGGTGGTGCTGTGAAATTCTTTTCTCGTTTCCTTTTGATTTTGAGCCAGTTTTCCATCATGTTGGCTTACCTGGCAAGTGAGTCATCTTGATCTTTTAGGACAGAAGAACTGTGATAGAAAAAGCATTGGTTGGAAGCAGTGTTTTTAAATGATCACCAGAGTAAAATGAAAGTTGTTGTTGTCTGTGACCTACCTGGTGTTCCAGTGCTTTCAGAGGCATAGTGGCACTGGGCTGTACAGACAGGATCTTCCACAGGAAGCTGCATCTTGGGCCTTAGGCTTCACTATGGATAATTTGAAGAATCTTGCCCTTAGGTGGTAAGAAACAGGTACCTACACTTTCACTGAGAGAAAAACCATTCTGTAGGTTTGACAATTCAACAGTGAGTTAGCACTGGGGAGGAAGAACTAGATCCTGTATACTATTCCCAGTTAATTCTTTTTAAAAGAAAATGAAAGATCAAAACAGTCCAGCTGCCAATGTAATAAAATATAAGTAGTAATTTGTCTGACAGACTTCTAAATCTGTTCCCCCAGACATTTTATTTTGTCAGTTATTTAGTCCTGACAAACTTATTTCCCATGTAGCTTTTCCAAGGGCTGAACTTTTATTTCCTCATTTAGCCTCTTTTTCTTAAAAGAGATATTGGAAACATAAATGCATTTGATACGCTGTTTGTAACAAACTGGAAAAGATCCAAAATGTCCAACTGCCAGGAAAAGTTTGCTGAAAGGGCAATGTTAGCCACAATGTCACATATATAATCCCAAGGGAAGGTAAATGGGAAATGTTTGGAGCACAGTGACTAGCCAGAGAAAGAGACAGGGGTGGTCTGGGCAGTGCAGCAGAGCATCCTTCACAGGAATTGCAGGTTAAGTCACTTTTCTGCTTGAAATCTCTGTTCAAAATTGCATAATGCAATGAGATAGAATTGTGCTATCTGTATCACAGAGTTCCTGACTCTGCTTCCCAGTTGAGAAAGAAAAATCCCTTCCAAGGAGGCACCTCCATCCTGTCCTGTGTTATAGGGAACAACTTTCTGAAGTTCCCCAAAAAACTCTGCTTAAGCAGTTGCTTGGTTTATGGTTTCAGTATATATATCTGGAGGCCCAAATACTCCTACACAGATTCTATACAGATGCTTATCCTGAAATTCTTGTGAGTCCCTGAGGGCTGGACAAATCCTGCCTTAGATCAGAAGAATTCTTAATGTTCTTTTTTTGGTTTTTTTTCCCCTTTCCTTTGCCTCTAGAACAATGGAATCATTATCGCTGCTGTGATGACTTCACACTTCTACAGCCAGTGATGCAACAGTTTAAATTTGGCTTGCAGAGCAGTTGTTTTGCTCCTCTAAATTTTGTTTATTACTGATATATTGATACAAAAGAGTATGATTTGGTAGCTAGATCTAATCAGCACTTTGTATATAAAATGCATCAAAACCAGACATCAATAGCAGTCCATCTTAGTGTGTCTGCATTCCAGATCATTGTGTAGTGTAAGTTAACTGTTCCTTTCATTTCTCCTGGAGCCCAGCTGGTCTTGCTTAATTTCACACTATTTTATATTCTGTTTATTACTGAGGCCAACAAGTATTTTATTTTAGCTGTTTGTACATGTTAAACAAACATGGGATCTGGGTGGAATGTCTCTGGCAGAAACAGGCTAATTCCTCATACCCTCAGAGTCCGTTCCACACTTGAAGGAGTGGACTCAGCCAATTAAATTAGGCACCCAAACAGGAAAACCACAGACACACGATTACACTTTCATCCAAAGCTAAATGGTGCAGCATGGAAAGTCATGTTGTTGTTTGGCTTTTTCACAGTGACGCCTGTGTGAATAGAGACAGCTGGCAATGTCTCTGTCAGATCCTGCCTGTGGGACATGGGAGAAAGGGAATTCCTGCTTCATGGAGCTGGCAGAATTGGTTTAGCTTTTCTTCATGAAAAGATCATCATAGGTATGCAGTAATAGAACAATACCACATTTCAGTTTCCAGGTAGTGTCTTTGGTGTCCAGAGACTGGAAAAGTCCTAAAGGATTTTAAGTATTTTTTTTTTTTTTTTTTTTTTTTGCAGACTTCTGCCCTGTTTGAGATTACCAGGCCCTGAACACTATTCACAACATTCAGGAATCACATAGAGTTGGTGATGAGATGGATTGTCAGGTGAGATAGTGAGTCCCTGCCCCTCCCTGCCCCATGCTGGCTGTCTGATGGCCTGGCAGTTAGGAAACATGCTCAGGAGATACTAATTTGGGCATTTGTAGGAACATTTCAAATCCAGTCTTGTTATATTTAAAAAGAAAGGGCACTGCTATAAAACTCCATTTAAAATAAAAGAGGCCTGCTGTTTTCATTGAAGTACTTGTGGTGCAGACAGTTCTGTGATGTAGCTCCAGGATAGCTGAAGACACCTTTTTTGGTCCATTCAAAAGATGCCTGAGCATCTTTCATTCAGGGAGATAGAGACTTATATCCAACGTGTGTTCATGCATCTTCCTGGCCAGTTCTCATGATGAATCAGGAGGAATCCTGAGAGCCCTGTGCCAAACTGTCACTGCCAGCACTTCCTAAAGCACTCGTTTTTTGCTTAGGAAACTTAGGCATTAACACGAGTTTTGTTGTGTACCACTTCCGTGGCTGGGTGCCCAAAAGTCAGGTGTACCAATGCACTACTTGCAGTGCTTCATTTACATAGCTACTAGGATGGTGTGTACCTTAGGAATCCTTAAGAGAGGTCAAAATCTGAATATAGGCTGCCAGGCCAGTACTTTAGAGAGTGACAGTGGCAATGAATGATCATTGTGATTGTGGTCTGTCATGGTGAACCACAGCTGTACTATTTTATTTCTTGTTAATAGAGACCGAGCTATTTATGGTGTTCTTATGCTGCCATTGCCAGACTATACCTGGAGTGTGTTGGGACTATGAACTAGTGCTCAATAAACTGACAGGTTTCACACTGTGTCTTTTGTGGAGTATATTAGACTGTGAGTTGTGATGACCTTTTGTTTACTTTTGAGGAAAGCAGTTTGGTCCTCAGCTACCTGAAAGACATAGCTTCACTCCATGGGATGCTGCAAGTGATTTAGGTTGGCTGCAATAACCAAGCTAGCAGTACCCTCATTTAACTGGGAAAGAGATTGTTACTGTCTTCTTTTAAAATTCTTCAGATCTGAAAATTATTTTCCAGCCCTTTGGTCCAGAATAGACCAGGCTTCTTGCTTTAGCCCATGAATCTAATAGTGGCTATTTCATTTTTTTTATTTGCAAAAGAACTGAGCCAACTTGCATACAAACATTTTTTTGCATGACAGATCTTTTTTCTGATGTTTTGATGATATTGTAGGCATGGATTACTAGTTTAGTATTGTTCCCTCAGTAAAAATTGCTGGGGCATTGTATTTAGAGTAAAATAACTCAACAGTGACCAAAGGTGTGCAACTCCTGTTTTTTCTGTGAACTGAAATTTTGTTAGTCTTTTCTCATGCTGGTGGAAGGAAGAGGCCAAGGGTTGGTTGTTTGCCTAATGAGGGCAGGATACAGCTGGGAGAGAGCTTGAAACTCCATCACAGAGTCTGCAAACAGCCTAGTCTCATCAAATAGATGCCCACTGTTTGCCAAAAATCAGTGAAATAGGGAGATAATGAGGGAGATAATGAGAATAATGAAATAAAGAAAAAGAGAACACTGTTGTTCTTTAATGCTGTGACCTTTTGTGAGATGTGTTGCTTGCACGGGTGTTTGTGAGAGTGTTGGCCCGTGCTGATTTTACAGTACTTAGCTGTGTGATGGCTGCTTACCAAGGCTGCGGAAGCGCCCTGTGGCCGGCCTCACTCTAGGCTCGATAAGCTCCTGCAGAAACGCTGTAGTTAATGGTTTCTGGAAAAGCTGATATCTATCTGCATTTGAACGAGCACATTTTGGGCTAAATATTGAGAAGTTACAGGTATGTTATGCAAATCCTGGGTGTGCCAGCCAAGCCTGTTAAAAAAGCTCATTAGGATTAATCTCTAGCAGGGTGACTAATGCAAAGGGAATGAGGTACTTCCCTCCCTGAGTCAGCAGAGATTTGACATAGCTTTCAAAGGGGCTTCACTGGAATGCAGTCGATTGCTTTGTGCAGTAGGTATGCTCGTTTATTTAATTTGGAACTGCTTGCTTTAGACCAGAGAATACTATACAAAATTAGGAGAGACACATAGCCAGATATTCTACAAATAGATTTAAACCAAAGTAACTCAGTTTGGAAGACATGAAGTATATAATTATACAATGTACATTAAAAGCACTAAAGACAGCAGCATATGAAATCTGTCTTACCTCCTGCTCTGCTCTTTGAGCTTTGCCAGATTTTTATGTTTAAGGAACCATATTTACAAGTGAGGTTTTTGTTACATCCTATCTCTGTTTAGTTTTCACAGTGACTTCCACATATAATATCGGGAAAATTAGTTGCAGCTCAAGATTACAAAATATGGTACTTTAGGAAGGAGTAGCTAAAGAAGGCTCATTAGCAGTTCTCCAAAGCTTTTCTTAGGTGGAATCTTACTGGTAACATTTGTGTAAGGCAACGGAATTTTTTTCCTTGCAAGTGCTGTAGTCAGCTAATAGCAATCAGATTCTTTTGAGTGGTGCGTAATTGTTAGCCCCATAAAAAGAAAAATAAATCGCTCGTTTTATCAATAAAGATATACAGAGCCAAATACCAACACAAAGAAAATTTCAGTATGATTTCAAATGTTTGCTAATGTTTCATTCCCAAGTAACACACTATTTGTAATTTCAGATTGAGAACTTTGTATTTTGCCTCTGTGTTTTCTTACTTTTCATCTGCAATACGTGTTTCATCGTGGATAACTTATCAGGCACAGTGAGGATATTTGGAGATCCATTCTAAAATGCCTAATCATTTTTCAAAGAAAGTAAACGGAAAGGGTAGATTTTCTTGATAATCCTTTCAAAATTAAAATATAACACAAAAACACCATGTTTAAGTGACATTAAGGGTCTCACTTAAACTAACTAAAGCTGGGAAATTCGAAGTGAATAACTAACACTGTTGTAAACTGCCCTCATGTATTGCAGCTGACAGTGCGGAAGCAGAGGTTCAGAGAGCAGTTCAGATAATGATCTTAAGAGTCTGGATATTGCCTGAGCCCCAGTAGTCCTGTGAGCAGGATAGATGTCTTTCAAGATCATTCTTTCTCATGAGAGATACGGCATTTCCTTTTCATGGTCATACTGAACATGATTTTTCTCTGGCCAATTTATGCTTGGTTAACAGCAAGGGCTGAGTAGCACACAAGCAGTTTCCAACAAACAGAGAGATCTGAAATTTTACTCTGAAGCCTGAAGAGTCCTAATCCCAGCCTTGCTTTCTCTGCAATCTCCACTTAAAAGACACCCTAACTAGCCAGAAGTATAAGAAGAATCTGGATTACCCCGTTTTCATTTGAGGTCCAGTTTGACCTTTCTTCCACTGCAAACAGTTCAGTATGCTGTATTTACACACTTCATTAGCTTCATATTGCCAGTATATCAGATAAGCATTTAGTTAGGCACAGCAGGACTTCTTAGGGAAAATCTATTGTAGAGCTCCCATGATTCATGGAATTCATGCATCATTTTAGAAGTTTATTAAAATTTTCCAAATATTCTGACATACCTAAGGAAGGGGAAGTATTGCAATGTCTTAGTGCTCTTTCTTGAAGCTGAATGGCAGATTTTTGTGTAGAAAAGGGAAGTTAGTATTCTTGGTGCTTCTTTTCCAAATAAACTAAAAATACAGTTAATTTGAGGCAGGAAAAACCTCTGCCTTTCAGCCACTAACTTTAAAACTAGCCCATATTTTACAGAACTCTTGCAAGTAGAACCTGCAATCTTTGATTAATGTCAGAATCTCTTTTCAGTCTTTCTCTGAACACATTACTTGAAAATTTGCATAATTGTTTAAAGTTGCACATTTTGCTGATACTGCCTGTACTAAATGATGCAAGAAAACACAGCATTACATTGCATTACCGACAGGATTAAAACAGAAAGTGACACTTTTATGCAGTTGTGTGTTTTGTGAATCGGGGGTAATTGGAACATATTAACGACTTCCTTGACTCCCCTGTATCCTGCTCCGCCCCTGCTCCCCCTGTAACCATCCATATAAACTCTAAGGATATTTAACACATTTTAAGTTGTCCAGCTCTATGTAGCTCCTTGTAAAGTAATTTGGAATGATGATTCCTACTGGGTGAGACGTGCTCAGACATCAACTCACATATACACATAGCAGCACAGAAAGCATGAACCTGTTAAGGATTTCACCTTTTAAGAAATGACAGAATAATTACAGGACAACATGTCCTTCATGAGTAAAAACAACTAAGCTAAAGTGCTTTCAAGGCTGGCATGGCCTACTTCTCTTCTAGCAAGCTGCATAAATCATAAATTGCTAAGGGATTGATTCATGCACTGAGTGATAACTGGAGTCTGTATAAAGGTGTATATAAATGTGTGGATAACACTGATGAAGGCCGAACTGAATTCAGTTCTTCAGTACAGCTTGGCAACAGAACTGAGTTGATAGAGCCCAAACCCTGACTTCATATAGAGACACAAAAAATGTAGAGGATCAACCATGTGCTTCCTTAATGAAGGGTAAATAAGATGTTCCATTTTCAGACCTCTTCAGAAGGGGACTGTGATAGTTGGTAAGTTGGCCTAAGGCAAAACTTAGCATGTTAGAAGTACTCAGTCCTAGAATTAATGTTCCTGGATTTCAAAAAGAAGGAAAAAAAAAACAAATGGGGGGTGTCTGTCATCTAATTTTGTCTGGATGTGGATGAATAAAACTTAAAAATTTTGCCATTTGCAGCATTTAAAAGAAAATATGCCTTAGTTAAAAATGAAAACCAGAAATTTAATCTGGCTTTTCAAGTTCTCTCTTACCTATCACAGTGTCTTCCTGGTGAACCAGTTGTTAAACTTCTTTGTATGTTTTTATGACTTGAAATCTTTTGAATGCTGCAGATAATCCATATTAGTGCGATGTTGTTTCTTTGTCTGAACACTTTAACTGGACAGATTGCACATCCACACATTCACCAATGGCCAGGTGAATCCTGAAGAGCTGTGAGTAAGGGCAACTCAACCTCTGAAGGTTTTCCAGAGATTTAAGCTGCATGAAAATTATACTTGTTGAAAATACCTGCTCTTTACAGGCAGAGGTGCTTCTTTTTCCAGAGCATAATTTTAGGGCCACAGTTTCAAAGGTACACTTAATAGGCTTCTCTTTCTCTACAAAAAACCTTTGCCCCTTAACACACAATGGCACATTGGTTGATCTAGATAGCTAACATTTGCATGCATGGGCAGTAGATTCTGTCATTTATGCTTGTAGATAATGGAATTTACATGCACAAGACTCATTTGGATTTGGCCTCAGAACAGATTGGGAGGACAGGTATTTAAGATTTGAGGGATAGATGCACAGTAGGGGACTGCTGGGGTAAATGATGGTTGAGTCTGGAATATTGAAATGGGGATGCTAAGGAAAGAATGAAGACAGTGCTCATCTGTGTTTGAGTTGTACTGAAAGCAAAAGGAGTTTATACAAAGAGCAAGGCAAGAATGATATCAAAGGTCACCTTTCATTGTGAAGAGAACTTGAGACATGAAATTTTCTTTTCTGAAATATGTTTTTGCCCTATGGTTTCTGTCCAGTGATGGCCTTTAATCCATCTTTCATGAAATTTCAGCCAGAGCCTAGTGCTTCATGTCACTGATACCAAGTAATTTAACAGAGATTGTAGATATGTAAGGGTCAATCCTTCAACTCAGGTAAGATTTTTAGGCTCACTGAAGTAAATGCAGAAATGTTAGTTTTGTGCCAGCTGATAAAATGTGCTTGGATAGTTAGATTCTTTCAAAATTACCATAATTGTAGAATATCCCTCTATTTGACTTTGGTCAGCCAAGAATAACATTCTGGTTCTGAATTTTGGGGACGTCATTTACAATAGAAGAGGAAGCTGGTATCCAGATCTAAATGTTTACATTTGAAATCCCAAGGAAACAAAGCTTGGCGCCTGCTCCAGGGCCATAACACAGTGGATGGTATAATCTGAAACCAGACTGTGAAAAGCCTATTACATTTTAATATCACAGTGGTCACTCAACCTAGCGCAGACTCACTCTTTGCTTAAATAAGGTCTCACTGAAATAAATATGAGTCATGCTGAAGTTAGTAGTATTTTTCTTGTGGCTCTGTTTTGGTGCACTGACTGTGTAATATCAAGGCCTCTGCAGCAATGCACTTAAACACAAGTGGGTGAAATATGGGGAGAGCAGAAGCCTTAATTTCAAATTTCTTGGGTTTGTCAGATTATGTTGTATAGTATCAGATTGTTCTGTGAAAGCTGAGGCCACAGGAGTCCCATTACACATTTTGGGCAAGATCCTCAGATGATGTAAATTGGTGTAGTGTTGCTAGACTAAGTGGAACTGTGTCGATTTCAGTGGCTCAGGATTTAGCCCAGTAGGTCTGAGATAGCTATAAAACCTCACGGTGCACTTGGAAAGTCGTATCCTATAAATGCTTCCACAGTGCAGTTTTTTATAGTGTCTATAGGAAACCCACTTTGTCTCTGTGGCTTAAAAACACTAACTAACCAAGGTCAAATTTCTGTCATTCTCACACCATAACTATTAATACTAATAAGTGGGGGTTTAAGTGTACTGTCTCTTAGTGGTTTTGAGCTTCTTTTTTTATTCTGAGTTTGTCACTCTGAGCTATTTGTATCTTGGGCCAGTTTTATAAGTACACAAACATAAAGAGAATATCGCTAGCAGGGACTGTCTTGGTGCCCTGTGTAGTTGAGTATCCTTCTTCTGTCAATGCCTGTGTTTACTTGCACAAAAGTTCCAGGTGTATATATAACATGCACATGCAGTTAGTCTACCCTAAGTGTCCTCAAGCACTCACATTTCTTTTTCACTTGGTAGCTAATGAAATGACATTTTTGGAAGAAAGTGTTATGTCTCATCGTGTTAGCTGTTTAAGGGTCTAGCCTGAACTCCATTGCATTCACTGACTGTGCCCCTGCTTTGGCATTAAGAGCTGAGGTGGTTTCCCAGACAGTCATTTGTAAGTATTTTGCAACAATTACCTTATAAGTAGATTTGCTTCTGCAAAGGGAAGGAGATCATACTAAGTGAGCTATTGAAGCAGGCATTCATGTGCTTTTCTGTTAGGATACAGCAGCTCTTATTTTTGTAAACACAAAGATAATATAAGATAATCCATTTCTTCAGTTGCACAAACAGTTCAAAAGAGATTTGCAATGAAATGGCTTCTAGCAATCTTTAATATTTTATGGTCATTTTTTGGGAGGGTGGGGGGGAACCCCCAGCTTCAGTCCCCTGTTTATCTTTTTCACTTGAGAGGCTTCAGGCTCTGGTTCTGATTTCAGTGTGTATTAGGCTGTGAGTAGGTTGGACTTGAGTGTCTTCAGAAACCAAGGAGAACAATAGCAGCTTCACACTGTGTTGTGCTTCAGCTCCAGTGAGTAATGCTAAATTGCTTGCATTGTCACAACCACATGCTTCCCTTGATGATCCTAATGGGTCCCTGCAGATCCAGTGGGGATTACAACACTGGCTTCATACATTTTTTTAAGATTGTTTCAAGTTATCATGGAACACATCCAGAACCCAGAGTGATGTTTTCTTTGGGGCCCCAGACCATGGAATGTTTAATTACTAAAAATAGCAATAGGAAAAACAGTTTAAACTTTTAGAGAAATGTTTGGGGAATGAGGGTTAGGGCAACTTCTTTTAAAGCATTATTTCCCTCAAGGATAAAATTTATATAATTATAGTAAAATTATGAAAAAGGATTGTGTGTCTTTGTGTTCTTTTGTATTCAGACAGTGGGCACATTGTACCTTATTAAGTGGACATTGCTGTTCCTAACTCGTATATTTTTCTTAGCCCTTTCAGTTCATACGCTAATCCTTACCTGCCTTGTAAAGTTTTGATTGGGTGTTTGATGCCACTTTCAGAGGTGGCATATAGTTGGATGTCCTTGCATTTGCTCAGACATAATGAACCCAAATTATGGCTAGTAGGACTTGTAAGCATATTGTGATCTGGGAAAGAATCTAAGCCAATAAGTGTAAGTCTGTCCAGAAGGTATCACACTTGAATGCTGTGAATACTGAGGGCATGCTCTACTCCGACTTTGATGACTCCTAGACACCGCTGAACTTTGGAGTTAATTAAAGTCACAATGACCACTAGATTTATTCCTCTTTTCTCTTGAAGCTCAAATATTTGTCTTGGGACACCTTTTCATATTGACTTGCCTATCCACTCTTTAAATTACACAGCTAGTAGCAATAATTAGATTTTTATATTACTGAAAATGGATTTGTGTGCCAGAAGACTCAAGAATGTCAGACAAAATTAATTTTCTAAATGAGGCAACAACTGAAGAAATGGAAGTAGCCCTAGTGACCCAGTAACATGTATCCACATCTCTAAAAGTTTTTTGAGAACTTGGAAAATTCAAACTGCAACTGAAAAGCTCTGTGTATCCCCAGGCAGCCTTAATTTGCATGATCAGCACTTACTCAGCAGAGTGCCATGGGTATGTGAGACCTTGGTGTATTAAATGGGTCACATTTAACTGTCCTTGAACAATTCCTCCTATGTATTAAACATAAACAAGCTTTTTGTCATATTCAGCATCACTGTTCTTTTTTCTCCACACTTTCTTTGATACAGAGTAACTTTTCTATAGAAAATTTTAGAGACACACAGTCAATATGTTGTGCCACTTTCCTCCCATAGTCTTGCTTAAAAAGTCCACACTTCTCTCATTTTGTGTTCCTTGTTATTTTTTTCCCCGAGAGTTGGAGAATTCCATCTGAGCAAAAATTTAAATTAAAGTTGGTTTTTATAGCTGAGAATTGTTGGGCAAATTGCAGTCTCTCTTAGTTTTCTAAACAGCCTTTAGAGACAGACTGTTCTTTTCTTGTCATGTAAATGCACTGTCATATAAATCCCATGAGCATGGGTCAAGGTGTCTGTTGGTAACTGGAAAGGAGATGCAAGATACTACTGGATTTCACAAGCTGCAGAAGGAAATGGGTAACAGTTCAAATGTAAATAAAGATGGCAGGAATTTTTTTTTTCTTTTTCACAATAAAACCCAAACAAGTTCTTCTTTAACACCTTCTGGTGTTTTCTTATGATTTATTAAATAAAAGGCTTCTTCTTTATGTTACAGGAGATAACTTTCTGCTCATTAAATATTTTTTTAATGTTATCCAGTAAACCTTTCGCAAAGGTTGTGAGTGGTTTTACACCCTGAACAGTTTTGAAAAGAACTCCATGAAGTCACTGTCTGCTATGCCAAAATGTAAATCTTGCATTCAAAGATAAAGAAGAGAGTGTGGGGGAAAAACCCTTTTAAGTTGCATTACACAAAGAAAGCTCTAAAAAGCATTGGTTTTAAGCATGCTACTAGCTTTGATGTAATTAGCTTGATGTTGAAACTGTGGTACACTAATGTCTGAATGAAAGATACTGTAATTAAATTATACATTCTATTGTAGTGCATTTTTGCTTCACAGATTTGTAAGTTTACAGTCCTGCATATGCAAAATAATCTCTGTTTAGATCACCTGTTTTCCAAATCCCATACATTGTGCAAGCTGGATGTCAAAATTGAGCATTATTTTATGTGAAATATGGGGTGACACATCAGCAAAAGAAGCAGGTTTGTTCAGGATTATTTGAAATTTGGCCCACTCAGTGTGAAAATCTAAACACATTAAAAGACTCAACCCTAGGGGAAATGAGCAGTCCTAATATATACAGGACCTAACGAGCCCTGAAGATAAAAACTTGAATTACGTTGTCTGAGTTTTAAATAGTTTCTTTTAGAAAAATCTTCATTCTTTCAATTATTTTTTTTTTTTTTAACAAAGGCCTTAGCACTATTCACATTCTTCAAAAGAGAGTTCATAGGACACTTTTGCTGACAAATTGCCTTTAAGGACTTTTTTGAATATTACCTTCACGGTGTTCTTAAATTTGTCTGTCTCAAAATAGTCAAGTGAGGTGGATAACTCCCTTCAATGTGTTTTCAATTGCAGATCATGGCACTTTCATCCAACAATTTTGAAGAGATAACTTTTAATTACAGTAATAAGAACCACATGGGCAATGATTGATGCAAACCTGATGTGTTCTCTTACTTTATTAATCTTTTTAATTAGAGGCAAAAGGAAGCTTTATCTTTTGAGAAGAAGAGACGAGATGTGATGTTGTGTTGCACTTTTGTAACTTAAAATAATTTGATTGCTTACCAGAAGTTTTTTGCTTGTATGCAAACAGCAAGAGGAATTTGCACATTTTCTCTTCCAGTTTGCTTACCTTCAGCACTGTGTGCTGCCCCATATGGCACCAGACTGTTGAGAGTATGGAACTCTTCCTTTAGTTTTACTTCAATTCTACAAATTTCTTATAAGCAGAGTTTACAAACTCAATTAGAGAGCAAGAAAATGAGAGAGAGTTAAACACCATCATATGTCAGAGCAGTTGGTTGCCAAAGGGTAGCTTGTATGAGATGTTGAGAAAGACCTATGAGATATCTTGTTCTTTAACTCTCCTTGGCTTTCAAAGCTGGGACATCTTAGCATCTCTTAGGTCCACTGTGGCTATGGTTTGAAGCAGTTGTAGTTTAAAATGGTGTGAAAGGCACACAAATGAGATGATGTTGATTCAGGTGCTAATGCAGGTCTTTGAAAGAGACACTGTGAATATTTTACCTGAACTGGTTTAAAGGATTCACTTGCCTTGAGTATACTGAAGGTTATATTCAGTTCCCTCTCTGGCCTGAGATACTTCAAAAACTTACAGGTAAGGTTTAGTTTGCACATGTTTGCCTGGAGTTTTTTGTCATGCAAGTACACTGAGTAAGATTAATGGCTGTGGTGGAAAAATAGCACAGAGGCTTTTCCTATTTGCTGTTGTTCAAATTCTTTCATATTGTGTAATGCCAATAATGTACCAAGTAAGTTACTAACAGGTAAAGGCAAGGTTTCTGCTCTAGAAGGTTCGTATTCTAACTAAAAATATGACATCTCAGGGCTTTACAGAGAGTCATGAAGGCAATGAAATTTCTGGAAGGGAGGGAAGAGAAAACTTGTGCACATAGGATGTCAAAGGCAAAGCCAGTTTGTGGTTCAGATAAGAAACCTGTAAATTAACCTATAGCAGCACAGGAATTGGTGACACTTCACAAAATGCTCTGCAAACTAACAATGAAGAACAGCACCTGCTTTTGGAGACCTGAAGTTCTGTAAGCTTCCTGCACTGCTTCAGCAACAGCATATAAATAGCACAGATTCCAGCCAGTGCTGTGGCTTGGTAGTCTGTGCTCACATGTTAGGATGCTGACTTTGGGCCTGATCCAAACGCCTTTGAAGTCAGTGGAAGACTTTCAACTTCAGTGAGTGAACTGCAGAGGTGTTTTGCGGTGCTTTCTTGTGCCAGCCAATTTAGAAATGTCAGTGGGAACAGAGAAGAGGAGTTCAGTTTCCTGTACCAACTCAAGGAGGGTAAAAGGAATTGGTTTTTTAATTGTTATTATTTTTAAAGAAACTTTTGCTAAAATATGGCTGTGCCTGTCACCACATGAAATGGACTGGGTTTGTAATAGGTGATGCTAATGGAGAGAGAATGGTAGTTTGTTAGAGTGGCCTCACTCTGAATCTTTATTTGTGTGATAGAAGTGGGTGCACAGCTCATCATTTATATAAATGTTAAGTTAGATATGGTCTGTTTTAAAGCCAGTCCAGACAACCTTTAAGCAGACCTACTAGCCCTCAGTGCCAGTCAAACTGTGACCTTGTCTGGAAATTATTTCCCTGTGATTGCTTAAGTGGTGATACTTGCACCACAGAACTGGAAAAGTTAGGCCTAAAAAAAAAAATTAGGCTTGCATTACACATACTGAGAAGAGAGTTGTTTTAGCCAAGGCCATTCATCCATCCTGGGTCTGGAGACACAGTAACTCTCTAGAATCCCCCTCTAATGTAGCAAGGGCGGCGGGAGGGAGTTGAAGTGCTCAGAAAGCTTACATTTGTTTGAAACTGTCACAGTCAGTGTGAGGATGTATGGTGAAAGCACAGAAGAAATATTGCATTTTGGGATTCCTAGAAAGGTGCACTGGCATATATTCCTACACACGTTTGTCATATCTAAATTATTGAGCAATTGAATTTAGTAATAATGACCATGAATTAACCATCTGTCAAAGATAAGGAATATTTACTTTAACCCTCAGGCTGCCACACATGCCTTTATATGGTGCCCACAGCATTCCTTTGACTGCCAAAGTGGAAGTGTGGCAGTAGACCAAAAGTTAACATGGAGGGGTAGGGATACATTCCCTTACACTTTCTGAGAAATAATTATCATTTTGTTCATTTGTTTCAGCCAAACTTTAGCAATATTAGAATTCTTTCTACAGATTGTTTTGATTTTGAAAAAGAATGACCGCTTCATGTTGCAAATACATTTCAGCTTTAAAGACTTGGAATCTTTTAAAATTATCTTTGATGTTACCTGAAAAGAGATGTACATTGCATAGAAGGCTTAAAACTGAAAACTATTGGATTTTCTACTTTAATTGCCCTCCATATTCCACTTCAATCCATCTTCTAAATGAGGCCATGTATATCTTAAAAAATGTTGTACTACTGTATCTTCAGAGTTCAGAGTAGTTTAGAAGCCATTTGCCAAACTTACTTCCTTGCTGTGTACTTCACCTGCAAAAAACAGATTGAATTCTCAACATCCAGACCAAAGCTTATAAAGAAATAAATGTAACAACTAATTTAGAAAGTTAGCAGGTTACCTGGTGGATGTCTGTGTGGTGGAATTGTTTGGTTTGCTTTTCCCTCCATGGATTGAACTGGTTTCTGAGATCTGTTCTTCCAGAGATTAGTCTCTATTAGTTTTTCTCTAAGTACTAGTTAAAAATTACAATGACAGTCCCATTTATTACATTTTGAGAACTGACTGGATCATATTATATGGATGTAATTATTAGGCCTATTTAAAAATTATATGTAATGATTTGAGGCAAGATTTTCAACCAAACCTATCCATTTGTTTGCTGAGACAGCCTTCGCAAAGACTTGCAGTAGTCGAGGAGATGGATGCCTGTAGAATGTTGGAAAATGCAGCTTGTCCCTGGATAGTTTAGTTTGAGGGTAGGGTTTTGTTTTTTGGGTTTTTGTTTGGTTGTTTTTTTGTTTTGTTTTTTTTGGGGGGGGGTGTTGTTTTTGGTTTTTTGTTTTGTTTTTTGGTTTGGTTTGGGCTATTTTTTAATGTGTGTGTGTGTTGGTTTTGGTGGGTTTTTTTGTTTGGTTTATTTGTTTTGGGTTTTTTGTTGTTTTTGGTTTTTTTTTTTTGGTGGGGGGTTGTTTTTGTTTTTTCCTTTTATAAAAATGCTACTTTCCCTGCCCCCTTTCTCCTTTTCAGTGTTTTCTGATGATTTTAAGTTCTCCTAACTGGTCCACTTCAACCTTATAACTTGTAGAAACATCCATATGGAAAACATCAAGATGCTTAATGACTTTCATGATTTCTTTGGGAGAGGAAGAGGGAGCAGGGGAAACAAAGGTCACTGATTGTACAGTAAACTCATTGGTATAACTGATCAGTCTTCTCACCTGTCTCTCACGGTAGCTGCCTCCTTGCTGCTTGGGAGTTAACAGCTGATGGTGCTGAGGTGAAAGCTTCCTCACCCCTTGCCATGGACTGTGAAAAGCTGAGCAGCTAAATGGCTGCTGATAGTTTTACCAACTTGAAGAATTTTTGTAGATCTCCAGCTCCATGCATCATCTTTGTAAGAATCACCTCCTGTCTGTTTGGAACAGTTTCGAGTCCCTTCTGCACAGTCTGGACTGATGATCTAAGCCCAAGCAGCTAGCAATACCTTGCAGTACTTTCTTGTCCTGTAATGAAAGATTGTAAATGTGCTGTCATCTGCATTTTGCAGTCTTCTCAGTGCCTATCAAGAACTACCCTCAGGCTGAGATCAGACTTTCTCCATTTACCCTTTGTAAGGCTGCATTGCTTCTAATATCTGAAAAAAAAATCTGAAGTGGAAAGAAATACAGGCAACACAAAGAGAAATGGAACTTTTCAATATCAGCTGAAGTAATCATATGGTATGGAGTATGTTTTCAAAAGATTTCTCTTATTTGTTTCATGAAGAGTCACATTCCATGGGTGGTTAATTTGAGCCACACTATGTCTTATATTTCAACAATAGTTTGTGCTTATATGCAAGTATGTACCTTTGTCCTGCAAAATATTGTACAACGCCATCCTTTAAACAGGCTTTATCTTGCAGTTTTAGCTTCCCCCCACCCCCCTCGAAACGTAGGTGGTCACCCAAAGTAAACAGAATTCCTTCTACTCCCTCCACATCTGCTATGTGTTATCTGGCACTCACCTCTGACCCTGATATTCATCATAAGAATAAGAATTGCATCCTATTCAGCTGCTTGTGTGCACTTTAACTCCAGTGATCACTGGCTATTGAAATAGTATGTGCTGGAAAGAGAAATTGCTGAGACATTATCAGGGTTCAAACTGGACTCTCCGCTTTCTTGTGCACTTTTGGATAATTAAACAGAAGTCTAGGGATAAGCAGGTCAGCATAGTACACCGGGGGACAAAGCTTGGTGTAATTCAGGATTATAATGGCAAAAGTGACAAAACAAGTGAATGTGACAAAACAAGTTCAATGCTAACTCTTAATGAGAAGGACTTTTGAGTTCTGTTTGTAAGCTGCTGGATCAAATTATGTTATGCATCTGCATAGAGAGGTAGTATCCTCTATGGAAGCAGTAAGTTTAAAAGTATATCTGTGATGCAAACAATAGTTAGTAATCCTCTTCCTTTCATTTAATAACACCACCCTCCATTTCCTGGTGGTATCATTCAGGGAACAAAGTAATTTTTTTTTTGTGAGTAACAGTTTTAAAATCTGGTCTTATATGTGAGGATCCATGTGTTAGGATGAGCAAAGATCTGGTCTCTGCCCCCCCACTAAATGGAACTGATCTGAAATTTTCCTTTTTACACAAGGATGGACAAAATTACTTTTTGGACACTGTGGAGGAAGAAATAAAACTGCCAATTTCCTTGCCAAGGGTGGATCCATTAAAACTTTGGGAAATTTACCAATTCTTCAGTTTCTAAAGACTTTCTGCTACTTGCTGTCTTCTTTCATGGCAAAGGTGTGAAGGAGGAACCCTTTGCTGGCCCTTAATCTTCAAACTGATATCTTCAATTGAATTATGATGATAGTCATAGAGCAATGGAAGCTAAATGTGAATTTGGACTGTGGAATAAAATGCAAAAATCTTAAGGGCTTTTAGCTGCCAAGTTTATCTCCCTCTTTCCACCCACCCACCCCAACCCCAATCCTTTTGATTTTCAGAAAAAAGATTTGGGAACCAATGGTGTTATGAGACCAGTGTGGTTTATCAATTGCCACTCCTGCCCTTTGGTGCTACAACCCTCAACACTGCTTACAGAAAAACAAAACCAAGACCTCCTTGTACCCACACTTTGAGGTGATCTCTGTCAGTCCAGCAAAAGTAGTTCTTGCATGTGCACTTCTAGTCAGAAGGCCATCACGTGGATTACAAGCACCTAGTAGTGCTCAGTTATACATACCAATTATCAGGATATGAATAGATTTATTTCTTTCCTTTTAAATAGTTTATGCGTCTTCACTTGCCAAGTTTGTTTCCTTGAGCATGTCTGCTTTTATATTTAGCAGAATTAACAAGGGATGAAATAGGTGCTGAGGATGTTAATCATGTAATTATATGAGCAAAGACATACTGTGTAATGGGCAGGGAAGAAAAATGACAAAGACCTTACATGAGGAAATTAAATCCCATGTAAGGTTTTTGATTAAGGTTCTGATTTTTACTGTGTTGCCAGTGGCCACTGGTGACCTCAAATGTGAAGGTGAAGAGTTTTATTTCTTGTTTGCATTTATTTAAGTATGCACATGTGCATCTGCTATATAGTCACATTAGTGGGGTGGGCTTATCAGCAGATTAAAATATGGGAGGCAGTATTCTCATCCAGGAAATAATCTGTTTGAAAGAGACTGTAAAATGAAATGAAAAGGATCGTATGAACCTTAGTGGTATCTAAGTGGTTTCAGTTTGTGCATTGTTAAAAATCATGCAGTGTCCTTTGGTGCCCTTTTCATCTAGTTTGTTTTAATAAAGGAGACCAGTTAGTTTGAAAGGTAGTTCTCAATTGGAATTGACTTCTGATCACCCTATCACTTCACAATTCTTTATACATCAGGAACACTTGAAAGTATATGCACATGTTTGTGGGGATTTTTCTTTTCCTCCGGAGAGATTCAATTATTTATGCTAGAATTATTCTTATTGTGAGTTATTTTTATAATTGAATCAAAACTGTGTAGGCTGATACAGCCCCAAGTTACTGTTGTGATCTGAAAAATCCTCAAAATAGCTGAGTAGAATAACTTTGTCACTTGTTTGTCATACCAGTTATGACAATGGGTCATTCCATGGATGTCTAAAATGATCTTAAGCCACATTTTATGAAGCCAGAACTGTAATCCAATAACAATTTTCTGGCTAAGTGCTTCTCAGTTGCCACTGGGGACTATCTGCATCACTGTTGATGCTCTTAAAATGAGTTTAAGTTAAAAGGACACAAATTTCATATTTCTTTTCTTATTTTCTTGAGAGTAATCTAAGAAAATAATATTTTAAATAATTGCATTCTGGTTCCTGAGGGATATCAGCATAATTGCATTGAGGATACCTTTATTTTTATGCATTTATTTATTAACAAAGAACTACATTCCATCTGTAAACCAAATGATTGGTCCACTGGCACAAAACAATAAAGTAATGTAACCTCTGGTTCATTAAATTGGAATATAGGGATTGAATTACTAATTTATGTTGGTTTGAATTTCATCTTATAAATTTTAAGATTCTAAGATGTAAGGGAAAAATATATCCCATGATGTAGGCTACCTATAGTTCCAGCCAGGAAAATTTATATAAGACTCAAGGAAGGTGAAGAAAGGAGAGGTACTGAAAACCAAGACTGGCATGGTTCATCTGGTACTTTGGTGGGCACTTCACAGAATGCACAGTTAAAAAAAAAAACCAACCCAAAACAAACCAAGAAAACACAAACTCTTACTTAAACTGAGAATATTCTGTAGGGGTCTCTTTTAAATACAGATAGTGTGAAATGTTGGTTTCTGAAACTCTGCAACATGAAGGTCGGGTAGCAAAAGAAATGAACAATGAGAAAGAGAGATGCTTCATAAACCTTTAGTGGTTTTATTTCATTTCTGTGTTGTCTCTCCTGCAATCCACCCTGGTGTTTTATTCACTGTAATCTTGAATTCAAAACTTTCATACGAATTTCAATCTGCTATTAAGTTTGCTCTATTCTGATCATTTCAGTTTGATTTCTGTGTTTAACAGTCTCTGGAGCTGTTTGTAGAAGCAAATATAAAACCCATGTAAGATAGTATGTTCTCTTCAGTGTTATTATGCTGACTGGATTCCTACTGGGACCTAGTCCTCTGAGATCACAGGTTGAAGTGTGAACAGGCTCTTTTTTCAGAGAGCCGTAAAACCACAGACAAGTCATTTTCTATGAACAGTGTGTGCCTCAGTGTTGCACCTCTTCAAAAGTTGTGTTTGTTTCCTTCTTGAGTAACACAAAGTATTTCACAAAGGCTGCCCTCAGATTTTTGGGAGAAATGTTAGCTAAGCTTTCCCTTTCTTATAAAGAATGGGTAATCCAAGCCACCTATATGGCAACCTGTCATGAATATTTAGGAACTGAAAATTGATTTAATGAATTTGAGGTGATGTGATGTTTACAGAATTTCATCAGTAGAGCCACACTTACTATGAACTTAAACTGCCTCCCCCCTTCTCCACCCTGGGCTTTTGTGTGGAAAATAAGATAGACACAGCAGGGTGTTTGTCTCCATTCTGTACCAAATCTCACTTTCTACTGGGTTTTAAGGAAGCCACAACAGGAAGTAGTTTAATACATCTGTGAAATAGCACGTTACTGGCTTGTTTCACTGTGGTTTTCAGGTGGAAGGTGCCATTATGATGGGGCAGTTTGCCTGTTGGAAGTCTGGGCTTTCTCTGTAGAAAACTTACCAGTTATTTGATTATTCATTAACATACTTTGAACCACCATTAGTTTTGATACACAAAACAAAATATCAAGGTTCTTCCAGCTTAAAATTTGCACTTGCTTGATGGTAGAGGAGATTTCAGTTCTTCTGACCACAAGGGACAAGCCTGCTCCTCTCCACCATGGTGTCAGGTGAAGGCTATGAGCCCTCAGGCAAGTCAGCAACAATTGAGGCTCTCAGGTCAAAACAAGGCCAGCTTGGATCAGATTCCTCAGCACTGGTCCTGTCAAGTTTTGAACATCTCCAGTGGCAGGGATTACACCGTATCTCTGCCCTACATCTTAGTTTTTTACTGTCCTAATGATGATTTTTTTTCCTGCTTTAACAATACTTTATTGTAATATTCCTTCTTGCAACTTGGTGTCCGTTATTTCCCATCCTGTCACTGGTGCACCTCTTTAGAAGAGATTGGGGCACTCTCTCTCTCTCTCTCTCTTTCTTTCTTTCTTTCTTTCTTTTTCTCTCCCCCTCCCCCTCTCTTCTACTTCAGACTCTGTTTGAGACCAGCTAAAGTTGCCCTTTGCTGACCTTCTCTGTCTTGCAGAGCTTCAGAATTTTCAAGAAATAGTGTTCTGCCTTTCATAGTTGGACCTTTATTGAACCTCATTTGAACTTGATTGATAAACAAATTCTTAGACTTTTGTGTAAGAATCAGGTTTTCTATTTCAGGGTCTGAAATGTGGGTACATTTGGGGTCTGTAAAGTGTATAATCTGGATTTGATAACCATACTATTGCAAGCTGGTTTATGAAGGACAGACCTTTGCAAGTCATATTTTTGCTACAAAAACTCATGTTACTTTGTGTGCATTATCTCACTGAAACGATGTGTCTTTCCCTTGAGGCAGTGGCTGAACACCATGAACCTTGATTGTTTCCAAAGGCTCAGGGAGACCCAGGCATCCTGAGCTCTAGTTTATGCTGATTGTCCAGAATGTACTTGAAGCTTATCTTTCTTTGACTCAGAGTATATAAGCATTTGCATAATATGAAACTCTAAATGGAAGAAAGGTGCCAATTATCAAATAGGAAATAGATTTCAGGATGCTCAGGCATTCACTTTTCATTATAGATGTGTCCTTGCTATTCTTGAATCCTGCCAGGAGTATGATACTAGAAGGTTTTATGGGTACTTGGCTGGAAAAGATATGATTTAAATAAGTTTAATTGCTAACTATCTGTTTTGTTTGTGTGGGTTTTTTTCTAGAGTTCTTGCACAGGAGGTAATCTGACACAAAGCGTATTTACTCCATAAGTAAGTGACACAACTGATTATATGAAATTTTTTGACAGTATTTATTGAAGTGAAATTGGCAGTCTGCAGATCAGGGAAGCATGGTGTAGGTTGTGCTCTAAAAAAATGAGAAATACAGATTTGGAGAATACAGCACATAGCTGTAAGTCGTTCTAATGTTGACAGACCACTTCCAAGACATAAAAGTGTATTAGAAATGAGGCCTTTTTCTATATCAGCTTTTTCTTGAATCTCTTCATTGAAACACAAGCTTCCAGGTCTGCAAGTCATTCTCACATGCCAGATGGAGTTCAAGCTGTTGTTTCCTCAGCTACAGTTTTGTGTGTGAATTCCCTCCTCCCTTCTGTGGACATGTACACCCCTACAATCTCTAGTCAGCTGTCTCCTGCCATAGAGGAGCGTGAAAGATGTTTTCTTCCCCTGCCTTTAGAACAAATAAAGGAGTGGATTCATTCTGTTATTTTTAAGGGAGTGTTACTCCAGTTTGGGAGTAATGAGACAAATTGCTGGAAAGTAAAGAGGTTGCATTTCTCTTTACTGTGTAATAGAAGCTATATTTCTGAAGTATATTACTGAATTATGTGCTTCAGAGGTGACTCTGTGAAGAACTAAGTATCTGATCACAAGTTTATGTGAGACAACAAAAGTGATAGACAAATATGGCCTGAGATATTCTCCTCTCACTGATTCTTGGCAGCAGCATATTATCAGATTGGAAATATTTTCATCATATCAGAGTAAATTACAGAAAATTCATACTGGACTTTGTGCTCCAAGGAGCTTTTATTAACATTGGTCAGATGCAGCCTGGGAGGACACTGTTGCTAACTGGGCATAATTATTTGTGTTAATCCTCTCATAAGCGTCACATTCAAACCACAGCTCCCATTATCTTTTACCATTCCTCACAGAATCCTTCTTGTCCAACCAATATCTGAGTCCATTGCTCCTTTGAAGTGGATTTGCTCTTTTCAGCTCCAGCACAGGCATTTGGGTATATGCAGCTCCCAGTTGCATTCCGTAGGCATTCCAGATGCCTGTGAGGACCAAAAAAACATTGCTGTCTGTACCACAAAGTATATGAGAATACATCAGGAAAAGGAAAATATCAACTGCCTGATAACAAGGAACTGTAGATGAAGAGCTATTGTAAGGAATTGTGACAGGAGGAGAAAGAATCTACCCATTTTAAGTCACCCTGTTTTTGTTTGTTGGTTTGTGTATTTTTACTTTGCCCTGAGAAAGTAGGAGTTTTAATCCTACTGCTGGGACATCAGTTACTTGTCTGAGGCATTGTATTGTGGACAGGCTGTGAGGGGACTCTGTGTAAATTCAACTTCTGTGAATTCAGTTTTGTAGCCAGGTAAAGTGAGCTCTCTTCTAACCCACATATTTTGCTTTGAGTTCTTTTGTTCTCCACCAGTGATCTGTTGGTGACAGGATGGAGTTCAGTTTTGACAGAAGAAGTTCAGGATGGGAAGCTGTTTGTCAGTTAGGAGATCTCTGAGCATTTGCTGTCCCTGAAACTGCCTCTGTAGTCTCTAATTTGCCTATGGGCTGTGTATACAGTGTGAATCCCCCAGATCTGTGGGGACTCTGGGGGAGATGGAGTGTTGGCCTCCTAAATGCTGTCACAAGCTGCATGCCAGTGTATCTGATCTGTTAGGCTTCACACTTCCATTAATTCAGAGAAGGTCCTCTTTTGAGCCTTACATGGCGTTGCATGACAGGTTTCAGGTAATCAGAATTGTTACTCAGATGACTGGATTTGGTATCAAAATACAGGAGAAGCACATAAAGTAAGATAGCTAGGGAGAAAAAGCGAAAGTATGGAGAGGACATTGCAAACATTACTTTAAAATCTGGGGAGATTGCTTTCTAGATTGAGTAGCCAGCACTAGGGTAGGAGGGAGATGTAAGAAGTTGGGCTGGATATACACATAAGAACCATTCTTAAAAACTTCAAAGAACAAGTGGTTTCTGCCATAGCACCCCTAAACCAGATTGTTTCAGCACACCTAAAAAAGGTTGCATCCTCTTTCATATAGCAAGTAACATAATAATATTCAGGATATTTTTTTTACCCCTGGGAATCTTAAACATAAAACACTGTTCCACACACTTGTTTTATAAAGTCTGGATGTAGAAGGGATGTAGGACACTGGATGTCCTTTTTTCTATGTTGGTGTTGGGGGAGCTGCAGTTCTAGTTTTGGCTCCAGCCCCTTATAAACCATACTAGCCTAATGTTGTTCAGCCAAAACCCAGCCACTGCATTTGTACTTTTTAAGCAAATTGAACAAGTGTAAGTAAAGCAGACAAGAGTTTTTCTCTCACACATTTTTAGAAATGCATTTGATACCCTCACTGTTATAGTGAAGACCAGCAGCCCTGTGGTTCTTATAATTTCTATTAAATGGCACTGCTTTAGACTAACTGGCAGTAAGCTTTTTTCTAGTCACCAAGCAGTTTCATTCAGATAACTCCTCAGTCATCAAAGGCTCCTTCTTTGGTTGCACCACAGTCATTGTGACAGTTCCAGGTAAGAGTATTTGGCAGGGATAGCTCAAGGGTTCATTCTTTTCAGAATGTTTACTTTACCTGACATATCTTTCCTGGGTGCCACGGTGATTAGTCATCTGTATATTATCTAAGGGAAGCTACGGAATAATATTCTTCCCTAGAAGAATATTCTTCCTTAGAAACAGATAGAGGGTGTATAATAAAAATAATAAATAGCAAAACCCCCTCAGTACTGAAGATGTGCAAGGAGAGGTGTTTGTATAGCAAGCAAAACACTGTGTAGAACAGTGTGAGCATGTGTATTCTTGGTAGGGCAGAGAATATTGACTGTCATCAAGATTAACTGAAAATTCTCACTTATAAATTACTGTAAACAGGATTTTTTAAATTAATTTCCTCACAAACTTTAAATATTTGGGTTGATAATGTCCACATTGGGCTTCCTCCTGGGGCAAACCATTTGGAAAGACTGTGATCAAAATGGTTTGGTTATTTCTGAAAAGGAAGTGAATATGTATTGTTCTGTTAAAATTGTGAGCACTTTTTCTCCCTCGAATTGCACCTTTCTTTTGCTATTTCAATATACCATCAAAATCTATTGTCAAAGTGTGATCTTCTTTCCTTGAAGTACTAGTTCCTGTTGAGAAAGAGGCTATTGTTGTCTTATTTCATGAGCTGAAATGATTAAGATCTTTAGAGTGACTCTAAATATTCCTAGTGATGCTATTGAGTCACAGGCTTATGAGTAGGATTCCATGCTATGGTATTTGTGGAGAGCTGGATAGATCCAAATTTTTAGAAACATGTTAATTTACAAATAAAGGCTGAGATTATGAGTTGAGGCTTTAAAATCAGGATGGAATTTGCTGGATAATGCAAGTACAGCACTCACTCATTGAGCAGTTCAAATATTTTGTTCAAGTATATAAAATCCAATATTTTATTTTTTCTCTTTAGTTAAGTGTGTGCCTTCAGGCCCTTTTTATTGCATGCTTTTCAGAACCTGCTCCAGAGACAGAACTATTAATTTCCTCCTAGGTTTCTGCATAGCACTCGACACTACAGTGCTTCAAAAACCATTAATGAAGTTATTTTCACAACACCCCTATGAAATGAGGAGGGATTATTGTCCTCATTTGACAGATGGAGACTGGGGCAGAGTAAATTAAAGTTGAAAGCACCTACTAATTTGGGAATCCTGTTTGAGACATCCTGCTCCTATCTTTTTCACAATATTTAACATTGGGTAGTAAGCTGAAAGCACAGCTCCTTTTAATTTCAGCTGCATTTATGAATGATCAGCACTTCAAGCAATGCAGACCCCAGGTTTCAAGTTGAGCATGGAGCACATGAGGAACATGCAGTTGATAAATGACCTTGAGCGAAAAGCTTGGCTTTAGGAAACTTGTCCTGTATCTCATAGACTGTCATATGAAAAAAACAGATGTAGACTCCAAACACTTTGGGGAAACTTTATAACTACCTGAAGTAGGAAATTGTCTTTCTTTCCTTTTTTTCCCCTACCTTTCTCACTCATTACATAACTCTGAATGTCAGCAATGCATGGGGCAGCCCATCTCATCCTTGGACAGCAGCCTTCTGCCCTGCACTGATATATCCCACAGACAAGTCCATGCCATGCATTGTGCAAAACAGTGATGTTGTGGAAAACTCAGTTTGCAATTATGTAAATGTACTGGTTTTAGCTGGGGTAGAGTCGATTTTCTTCACAGTAGCTAGTATGGGACTGGTTGCATGATTTGTTCAACCAAGTGCCAAACTCTTGTCCTGTCTTTGATCATAAACACTAAAGTTTGAGATGTATCACCAGAGAGAGCTACAGGGTACTAATGAGATAAGGAGTATAGTGGTGTAGAGTGGCTCTGCATGTTTCTGTAGTCAGATGCAGTATGAGCAGGGATGATTGCTTTTTAACTGTCCTGATTTCCTCCCATTCCCCATCTCGGTATTATACCTAGATCTCCAACATTGCAGCGTAAGGAGTACTGTGTTTTGCTTGTGTAGAATTTAGTATATTGTGGTCTTGATCAAGGAACTTCAGTTGTTTCGATAGAGTCTCTCTGCTTTCATGTTATTCATGTTATCACCAGAAAAACAACAAGTCTCAACTAGATAACTGAAATATTTTCTATGCAGAGTGTTCTCTGTGGACCTCTGAGGTGGTGATCACTGGCAATTTGCTGTTACCTAGAATGTTGTAGGGAGAATTGCAATTTGTTCACTAACTTTTGTTTCTCTTAAGTGAATTTAATGTGCTCTATACTTTTCAATTTTCTAAAGTACTGGTAGTTTATTAAAAGAGAACATTAAATTGACCTGTATATCTGTATCACAGGACTGTTGTGAAGATTAATAATTAGATAATGTTTACAAAGCACTTTTTATAAGTGAGAAGTGCTATAAAGTGCTAAGTATTATTATTGCAGCATGATAGAGATCACAAAACACAAGTGAATCAGCTCTGGGTTTAATCCTTATAAGGCAAAGCATACCAGGGGCAAAATAACATTGCAGTTATTTTTCTTACATCCAGCACTTCATTAACTACCACATAGGGTTATATAACTCTGTGAGAGTCTAACTTAGTAAAGTCTATAATCATAGCAGGAAAAGTTCTCACGGGTTTTGCAGGCAAGACTTGTATTTACAGCCTTTAAGGTCACACACAGTTACTCCAGCTATGCTGCATTAGTGCCTCCAGTTGCATGTAGGGACATCACTGCCCCATTTGGCACTCTCCACATTAACCCCATCACGCAATGCCTCTGTCTAGGTTGGATAATACATGGCACAAATACAGGTCTTCGTACATGTAAAATGGCATAATGCCATTAAATGCATACCGACATCTGCATCTTCTCAAGATTTTACTGTGCTTTCTCACCAGCTCTTTTCCACACTCCTTAATCTCTGCTTTTACTCTAAACTTTTACTGAAGATGTGTGAAAGACACCCCAGCAAATCCATCACTTTTTTTCTGGCTCCAGACAAGTCTCTAATGTCTTTGAGAAAATCAGTCAGCATTTTCTTTCCTCTTTAATTCTCACTTACTGCTTATCTTGCTGCAGGTGGCCTACTACTACTGCTGCAGTCATTGCTTTTCCTGAGGATGCCATAAACACAGAATATTTTCTCAAGTCAAATTCTGGTGCTGCCTGTTTTCTGCCTCATCCTCTGTAGGACATTATTGAGCCAAAATCTTGAGAAGCAGCATTTATTACTTGGTATAGCTACCTACTGAGAAGAGGAATGTGAAATGGCCTCCCTAAAGAAGTAGTGTGCCAAAAATTATGGAAGACAGTCCATTAAGAAAAAACATGTGCCTCTTTCAATTGGATTTAACTTCTCCTAGGTGCTTTTTTTGTGGGGGGGTTTTGGTGTTTTGTTTTGGTTGAGATTTTTTTTCGTTTGTTTGGGGTTTTTTTTGTCATTGTTGTTGTGGGTTTTTTTGTTGTTGTTTTTGTTTGTTTGTTTTAGTTTTGTCTTCTTTTTTTGGTTGGTTGGTTGGTTTTTTTGTGGGTTTTTTTGATTTTTTTTTGGCAGGGCTACGTGGGATGAGATGTTTCTTGTTTGGTTTTCCTCTCTCCCTTCTTCCTATAGGAACTGCCAGTAGACAGCCTCTTAAATCCTGGCTGCTGATATGTGGACTGCCTCCCTCTTAACTTTACGCTGGCCACCCTAGTCTGACTAAAGCATTCCTCCATCTTATCTGTTTTAAAAAGGCAAACAAGTAAAGGTACACCAAGGTTCCTCAGTACAGTTCACAAGCAAACTACTGAGATGAGTTTAATGCATTTCTTTGCTTCTGAAGTGGGCAAAACGTGTATTAAAATGCCAGTTCTTATGTGAGATGTGCTGAAGAGAAACCAGTTTCCTTGAGTGCCAGATTCATGAGCTTCAGGGGAACAGTTTCTGGGTACCTCAGACAGGTGTTTCTCAGGATCTAATTGCAGCTCATTGAGTAAAACTGCAAAGCATCTGTGCTGAGAGAAACTTGCAGTCACAAGAACTCACAAGATCATGGGTACCTGTCCACATAGTTTAGACATCCTCAACATAACCTGCTCCAGGGAGTCTCTGGAAAGCTATATTTGGGTCATTTCTAAGAAGGACTCCCATCTGCCTTCATGTCCAGACATTGTCTGTGGCACATACAGAGGCTCTGTGGTCTAGAACAGATGGAGGCTGGTGAGGATCACAGCCCTGTGACCTGCCCAGGTCCACAAGCACATTCATATGTACAAGGTAGGTAGCTGAGGGTGCCCTGTAGGACTTGTCCACAAGGGAGACATGTTGGCCCTCCTGTGGGAAGCAGGGCAAGCAGAGGGCAGCTTGACCATAAGCACAGCCCAGTGTCTCTTGTACATATTGGTACTGTAACTTTGAGGTGTGAGAAGTGCTAGAACGAAAACGTAGATGAACTGGCAAAAGACTTGATTTAGGGACCTACCAATACATTTCTGTACTTGTGAGTTTGTGCAGTGATAGCATTTCTGTGTGGGTAACACAACAAAGAGAGGGAACGCTAACTCTGTAAAGGAAAGGGAAGCTCCACCTTGTCTAAATTGGAACCAGCTGACTCCAAAACTCAACAGCGTGGGGAGGGGATTATTTATAGTCAAACCAGCAAGGGGAGGATTATTTATAGCCAAACCTGGAAGCAAGGCGACAGGTGGTGAGGAGCACTCAGGTCAGACAAAGACATCTGCTGGGAATATCAGCAATACAAAGGTAACTCTGTATCCAGTAGTAAATGATAGGACAGAAATTACAGCTGACCTGGAGGAAGAAAGGTGGCAGAGGCATATCTGAGGGAAGTAACAACATGTCAGACAAAGGAATTAACTAAAAGTAGGCATGCTGCCAAAAATAAAACCTGTGCACCGTTGAGACACCTAAAGTGAAAAGCAGGTGAACTAAGTGCCTGGGGATGAAAGAGGACTGACCTTCACCACATAAATGTGACTCAAACAGTTGATACTAATGCAATATTGTAGTACATAATTATTAGCTGAACAAAATAGATCAGATGTGGGAGTATTTCAGTCTAGGGCTATAAATGCTATAGAACAGACCAGCCATGAGAATGGGGTGTAAATTTCTGTGGTCCAACCAGATACTATTTCTCAATGAAAAGGTATACAACAACTTGGCTGGGAACTGCTTGTCCAGTGTTATAAAATATTTTAGGAATATCTAAAGTTTGTATAAGTTTTTTGTGGAGTTTTGTTTAAAATTGGATGAAAACTTGGAGTTTGGTGTGGAATTTTTTTTTTTTTTAAATTGGATGAAAACTCACACAAAATAGAAGGTAGCCTTATACTACTTGTTGCCTGGTCAATGAAATGATGAAGACCTGATTCTTGTTCTCTCTAATGTTGCTTGCTGTTACTGTATAACAGTCAGAAATACATAGAGACCAACTGTTTGAGTGTGAAGGTGTAAAGAAGGGGTCGTGTAAATGAAAATTGTTCCCTGCCTGTGCAGTTGTGAGAAGTAGTAATGAGGTAGTGTTTGCCCATTTATAAAATGGCTTTGTGTGTCAAAAGGCCAAAGTTCAAAGAAGCAGTTTCTTGACAATTCACAAGATTAGGCTGAAGATCAGGTCTTCAGACAGGCACAAATGGAGAGCTCTCAGTCATACATTAATTGCCTCAAGGTATCTATCTATAATTGGTAATAGCCACAGTATAATTAGGTCTCATGTCTGTGTGAGAGAGAGCACAATAACCTTTGTGATTCAACACTGGGCATCTACTGCTGGACTCTTTAAACATTCTAAAATGTACTTTTGGGATGTTTGCAGAGTCTAAAGCAAATTCAGTGGGCTAGAATAATCTCTTAAGCTATCTTGTGTTCTGGTTATTTTCTATTTTAAAAAGAAATAATGAAAAAAGTATAAAGTTAAACCAGAAGAAATCTAGATATAGTCAAAGAAAGACTACTGTAGGAGAGACTTGGATTTTTAATTCAAAGTAGGGAAAGTTGCTAAATAAGGAAGTCTCAAATGGAAAGGAATTTTTGGGAGAGGAAAGAGAATGGCTTGATAGACAAGAGATAGAGAACTGGTCAAATGAAATTTTATGCAACTTTTAATTAGCATATAGAACTCATTGGCACAAGATATCACGGGAGTGGAGAACTTAAGAAGGTTGAAAAAGATCAGGCATTTGTATGGATAATGAGAAAATCTGAATTACATTGATTAGAATAAAAATGTTAATAAAGATGTAAAGCTTTATGCTTGCAGGCAGGAGCCAAACACATATGAATGGGGTTTCAGGGAAACATCTTGCTTGAGGTGATTATTCCATAATATTCCCATATTCCCCTCGGACTTTTTTTTTTTCTTTCCTTTGTAGCAATAGGTACTGATGCTAAGAGACTGTGTTTCTTTACATTTATGCCTGTGTAGGAGGGAAGAAAAGGGTGGTCCAAGGATATGCTCCTACTCAGTGCTTCTCAGAAGGAAATAACCTTTAGATAGTTGTAGAGAACACAAGCAAAGTAACCTTGCTGTAACTGTCATTAGGGCTCCTGAATTGTGTGGAAGAAAGACCTGGTCAAATTTTCTTTAGCTCTCAGGCCTTCCATCTGCTGGTTGAGCCAGGGGTTGAATTCTGAGCAATGAAGAGTATAGATGACTTTTTGCAAACCCATTGTGGTTTTACCCCCATCTTCTCCTTCAAAGTAAGTTTATCATTTGAAGTACATACAGAGATTATTCCTGCTCAAAAGTGATGGTTCCTCCTATGCAATCTGCCTCATACCAGCACTCTGCAGGTCACAGGATGCTAGTGGTCTGTCAGTGGCAGTGCATCTTAGGTCTGTGGCCTGGGGGCCTCAGTGCAGCCCCCAGCCTGCCAGGTGAGCCAGCAGAGCAGATGTGCTTTCCACCCTGCCCTCCATCAAGCTGGGACTGCATCTAGCCACGTGGTGGTTTGTTTCCCTGACCTCTGTTCTGCATGGTGAGATAGAAGACTCAGGGAATAACTGAGAGAATCTTACCAATTAGAAATGGCAGTAGGTTGGTGCTAATGTTTTAGTCATTTCCAAAGGTAATGTATTTAATTCTGCCTTTCACTGTTGCTTGACCCTATGGCTGCTGTAGCCACTTCCAGGCTCTGAATTAATCTGAATGGAAATACGAGTGAAAAAGCACAGTAGCCACACTGTATTTATTATGAATTCTAGAAGGAAGAAGAAATTGCTTCAGCACTGCCTCCTTTTCATACTTCATATCTCTAAAAGTAGCCAGTTAATTACATTCCATGGTTACTGCTATTGTAATATGTGCTTGTTTGAAGTGCAAAGATAATAATCGATTGTATACTCTTGACTACACTATTAATGGTTTCAATACCCACATTGTGTTTACATTTTACTTTATAACTAACACTTAGCCATTGTGGTTTTAACATGTAGTAATTCAGTGAATTCTGTCTCCATGTAATGCCCTTGCCATTTCATTCTGCGGTATTAAGTGTTGTTTTTCTAGGAAGGTCTTGAAATGTGGGGCATTATGTATGAGTTATGCTAATTTGTTAGGGCAATGAATACATTAATTTCATTAGTAAATGGCCTCAAAGCAATAATTACCAGTGTAGGTGTGTCAGAAACGATCATGTTCAGTTTTGCCAGTTAATTATTAAGATTTTGTTCTAAGGGACCCAGATTTGACATCCAGCTTCAATTTAGCCATAAATAAAAGTCTGAAGTATATCGGGCTGAAGAAATTGAGCCAGGAACTTGTTTTGCTCTTAGAAATTCTTGCATTTTGTCTAATTGTGACTGCCAATAAGATGCCAAAATAATTAGTGCCAGTGCTATGAGGTTTATACTATACCTCCCAAAAAGGCACATCATAATGAAAATAGCAATTGTGCTTTCTCATTCCTCTCATCTTGCCTTATGTTACAGAATGTTGAATTATTCAATGGCAGTATTACTTGCTAGTGCAGTATTAAATTTGAAATGGCTGCAGTTTATCGTTAAAGCTTACGGGTGGTTTTTAATAGAGTTTACTTCTAATGGCCTAATTAGGTTTCTAAGTTATATCTGTGCACTTCTTGAACTTTACATGGCTAGCTCCATGTAAAGGAGACAAATGGAGGCCCCTGTTCATCTGGATTACTTTCCTTAGATGTGACCCTATTTTTAATTACAGTCATCTGTTGGGAGCTCCTAATAAACCATTGTTCAGTCATAATGTGCTTTTAGGCACTGTAGAACTGTATTTTTTTTAAAGGAAACTTGAAATTGAGGGCCAATGGCATTCTGGCTTGTATCAAGAATAGTGTGGCTAGCAGGACCAGGGCAGTGATTGTCCTCGTGTGCTCAGCATGGGTGAGGCTCTGCCTTGAGTGCTGTGTCCAGTTCTGGGCCCGTGACTACAAGAAAGACACCGTGGGGCTGGAGTAAGCCCAGAGATGGACAGTGGAGCTGGGGAAGGGTCTGGAGCACCAGTTCTGTGAGGAGCAGCTGGGGGAGCTCATCCAGGAGAAAAGGAGGTTCAGTGGGAGCTATCAGTCTCTACAACTGCCTGAAAGGAGCATGTAGCCAGGTGGGGGTCAGCCTCTTCTCCCAGGGAGCAAGTGATAGGACAAGAGGAAATGGCCTCAAGCTGTGCCAGGGAAGGTTCAGTTTGGACATCAAGAGGAATTTCTTCTTGGAAAGGGCTGTTAAACATTGGAACAGACTGCCCAGGGAGGTGGTAGCATAACCATCCCTAGACGTGTTCAAGAAATGGCTGGACATGGTGCTTTGTGCCATGGTCTAGTTGGCAAGCTGGTGACCACTCAGTGTTTGGACTTGAAAAGGCTTAGAGGCCTTTTCCAACTTAAATGATTCATTAGTTCTGTGAAAAATTGTGTACATGAGCTGAGATCTATTTCTCAATTATTAAAATGATAGGAAATAAGGATCTCTAATGTTTCATTTTTGTGGTCTGCTTTGTAAAATACAACCAAAGAAAGAGGGAAGGAGACCCTCTGTTCTCATCACTGCAGCTAATTACAGCTTCTTTCAAAACATATTTATATCTAAACTGCAAGGCCAAACTTTCCTGATGATTATAGAATAATACTGGAAAAAAATAGGACTGATAATTGTTTACTTTTTAGATATATCAGCAAACACACTGCATTACTCTGTTGCATCATAGGAAAACACACCATATATGGAGGCAAAGGACATATAGAATTCCCTATATTTCCCATCAGTGGACACAAATAACAGGTGCTGACAGCAGCTATTCCAGCTCTGAAGTATGTTTTGTGTTGAGTGCAAGACTCTAGCCAAGCTCTTCAGATTTAGAGCGTAGGCCATCATTAGTCTGGTCCAGTAACGTACGTGCTCTGCAGAGTTTGCTTGCTGACCTTAGTTCATAATCCCAAGCAGGGTCAGTGAATAATGATATGACATCTCAGTTCATAGATTTTCAGATACTAAGAGTAGGTGTCTAATTGTGGCTTTCTTCTTTTGCATGATTGATAACTTTCCACTTGTTAAGCTGCTATTTGTTTTGCCTTGGGAGAGAGACAAACAAATGCAACTTATCTCACAGTGAGTTTTGGTGTATATCTGGGCAGCCTGGTTACTTTACTTCTTTTCTGGTCAAGCTCCTGAAACCATGCAAGGAAAAATAAGTATTGTGCTATTACTGCAGTAATTGTTGGTCAGCATATCTCTTTGTCTTGTTGTATGGCTTTTATTCTGGTCTGCTTCTTTGCTTCTCTGGTATTTGTTTAGAAACTCAGAAGCCAAGAGAATGAGTTCCTTTCTGTGTCAGATTGTGTCCTTCTCCCAAGATACTGTGAGGAAAATGAGTCTTCCTTGTTTATTGGGCAATTAAGTGAAACATATTGCCAGTATTCCACCAAATCTAGAGTAGCACAAATCTATCAGAGTAGCTCAGGAATGCTTTTCACCACAGAGATTCTCGAATATGTAGACAAAATCCCTTCTTAAATTTTATTCCTAAAAAATAAATCCCCTGGGAAATCAAGTTTTGTAAAAAGCTGTAAGTAGCAAAGAATGTTTTTTCTCTCCCCATGATCAAACATCCTAGTCTTTTATGAAACAGGTTGCCTACTTACATTTTCTTATTTTTCACCCTTAGTATTGAATTTAAACATTTAATGATTGATTTAGTATTTATTGCATAGTTTAATGAAAGTTTAGTGATGTAACAGAGCTGGTTACAAAGATACGCCCCACTAGAAACTCATTTACTTACAAAATCAAATGCTAAGTAAAATAAACAGCTTGGCTTTCTACTGACATTTTATAGCCACCTTAAGGGAAAGGTGGCGATGGGGGTTGTGTTGCCATGTGGGTTTAATTCATGAACTTCCACGCAGAGTGCTCAAAGGCAATACAGTAGTTGAGCCAACTTTCTCTGTTAAATTACAAAAAGAGGGAAATTTTTTTTTTTTTTT
>VZRH01001290.1:804564-831065 GCA_013397555.1 Urocynchramus pylzowi | reverse complement strand
TTTTTTTTTTTTTTTACCAAATACAAGGGATCAACTGCAGCTGCAAAAAGGAAATTTAGAATTATCATCATACCAGTATCAGAAGGTTCTTTATATTTATAGCTTCATAAAACTTCGCAGCTAGAGTATTTGCCAACTCATAAAAGAACTAATGAAAATTTCTGCAGATCTTTTTTTGTGGACAGTGATTTCTTAATCCCCTAAATCCTGATGAATTCTTATATTCAAAACATTTGTAAAAATGGATGGAAAAGGACTTTGTGATTCTTTAATAGGGTAGGTCACATTTAAACTCACTAAGGGACAAACTGTGCTACTGTCTTATTTGGGTAATATCACCATACTCCAAGTGTATCCATTAACAATAAGACAACTGTTTGTGACAGTATTATTCAAACAAACAAACAAAAAAGTTATGCTGCTTAACTGAAGGCAAATTGCTCTGTTGTTTGGATAAACTTTAAAATTGTATTTATAATCATAAAAATCATTATTGTTTCAACATTTTAAAAGTGTAATTAAGCAATAAGTTTCTTTGAGATAAATAGTATTTGGCAGTAATGAAAACCTTGTGTTTTAATGTATCTCAAAGGGTGTTGTAACTCAATAATTCACAGATTTTCTAAGCTCTTGTGTCTAAGTGCAGAAAGCTTCTTCTAGATACATTCCTAAAAGTATGAAAATTAAATCAATGTTTTTATCTCCAGCTGTGGAAAATCATTCCCAAAAGAAAAACTAGTGATAGTAACAGGTTAGGTGAATATTTATGAAATTTGAGGGTAATATGAGTTTTGGTAATTTCTTCTAGGTACTGATCATTCTAGCCCTCTCTCCCTCAACCCCTGTTGTTGTCTGTTTGGAACATCAAGGCCCTAAGTTTGTCACTTCCATATTATTGCTTTCTTCTTCCCTGTAGCCTTGTCTACTTGGAGAGAGCCTGTCCTATCAAGAATCCCATACTGTCATGGTTTAATGCCAGCTGGCAACTAATTCCACGCAGCCACTCACTCACTGCCCACTCCTCCCACCTTGGTGGGGAGGAGAATTGGGGCCACAAACATGTAATCCTTGGGGTTGAGATAAGAATAGTTTAATAACTGAAAGAAAGATAGTAATAACTGTAGTTGAAGGAGAGATGGATGGATGGACAAATGGACGCACAAAAAAACTGCTCACCCCTCGCTAACTGATGTCCAGCCTGCTCCCCAACAGTGTTCAGCAACTTCTGGCCAACTACTCCCAGTTTATATACTGGGCATGACGTTCTATGGTGTGGACTATCCCTCTTGCCAGTTCAGGTCACCTATCCAGGCTGTGTTTTCATCAAGTTTTTTGTGCACCTGCTTGCTGTCAGAGCATGGGAAAATGTAAAACGCTTGATTTAGGGTAAACATGATTTATCAATAACTAAAACATGATTGTGTTATCAACATTATTTTCTTACTAAATTCAAGTCACTACCCTGTACCAGCAACTAAGAGGAAACTTAACCCTATCTGAGCTGAAACCAGGGCCTGTATTTTTGAAGTTGCTTCCAAGTTTAACTTTTATGTAGTGAGAAGTGTTCTGGATTATGATAATAATAGGCTGTCTCTTGGTGCCAACAGAATAGAGAGGCTGTATTTCAAATCCAGAAAGCTTCCAATTCTACTGCTGTAAAAGGATTTGTCTCTTAGAAAGAGGAGTTTCTTTAATTTAGCATACTTTCCTTTAGGAGCAAAATTACTTGCATAGGTGTGGCACTGATAACTAGAGGAAAGTCACAACAGAGTTTGAAGCTCTGTAAAGAGTGGAATCATTTAGGAGCTGCCCTTTTTTGGTAGAAATGAGGAGAATAAGAGTGGAAAGTGATGGGGGAGAAAAGCTCTGTTAGTTTCACCACACTGGTTCCTTAGGTTTCTGAGCAAGTGAATAAGGGCAGTGTCTGTATTTTCATCTGTGTAGTCATAAAAACTTGTGAAAAAAGCTTGCTGGTTTTTTCTGCCAAAGGTTAATAGTGAAATCTGACCTCTTCCATAGATCCCTCTGAGACACACCTACCAGAGCTGAGCCATTCAGACTGTCCTCACAGCCTGAGCCATTTTATCATTTTGCATGTAGTGTGTCTCAAGCTGTGAAGCTATTTGTTGAACTAGGCCATGTTTGACTGAGAGGAAGACAAATTGTCCATATTATTCCATATTATCCTTAATTTCCATATAATTGTTTTAATCTTTGTTTTATAATAAATGCATGAAAGTGTCCTGAGGGTACCTTTTTGTTTGCTATTGTAGGTGTCTCAGAGTCCAAGATGGAAATGTTCAGGGCTGTTTTTTCTTCCTCTCACCTGAATGGTTCACAAAACACACTCTAAAACTAAAATGTCAGTCATTCTCACTGCAGAACTCTACTCCCATATAAAAGCAGGTGAAGCTGTGTTTCCTATCCATCTCATTTTGAAAATTTTAAGCTGATTGGATTAGGGCAAGGGGTAGTGTTGGCTGGAGAGATGTGGCATGCCAACCCCACAGAACATCTAGCTGTTGCTGGGGCATGTTCCAGGCTAAAAGGAGATAAGATGAGGAGAGAAGGAAAATCTTACCTGTGACTAACCATTGCTTCCCGTCTTGCATCTCGACTGCATGTTTATTTAAAGAGGCTGAACGAGTAGTCTTACACAAAGAAAATTACAGTCTCCAGAAGTTTTGAATGGTCAAGATCAATGAGAAAACATACAAGAGTCTTCTCTGGAGTGCTTTTAGATTGGCACTCCACCTGGGTGTTTTATGCCCAGCTAATGACAGCTTGTCTCCGTTCTCAGTGGCCAGCCGCTTGCAGCTTTCACTCCTGGACTCTTTAATTCATGGTGGCACTTTCTGATGTGTCTTTGTTTAGGAGTGGTTGCTTGGTGACACTGCCCATTCGTACACTTGAACTTCACAGGCACGAATCTGTTAAAGGGAGGACTGCCTTGGGAGTACCCAACCAAAGAACACACACTTGGACATAATTGCTCCACACCAGTCTAATGGGAGGGAGTGAGGCATTAACAAAACACAAACTGATATGGGAGCAAAATAAGGTTCTGGAGAGTTTTTCTGTTCAATTCTGTAGAAGTAATGACAACCTCTCTGTGGAGCTTAACGAAATGTTATAATCCCCCTACAAAACATCTGTGGGACGCCACCAAAAGTCTGTAGAAAGTATAGCATTGTATAATATATATCCATATGGGTATTCTTTTTGATGGGAGGTGGGACAGTGGCTGAATTTAGCGGGCTGGCAGAGTTGTCTGTGCATGCCCAGCAGAACAGAGAAATAAGGATACTTCATCTAGCTCTTTCACAAGTTGATTTTAAGCCTGAAATAGAATTTAGTCTTTAGGGGGAACAAGCATCCTAATTTCACCAGATGTTAATGTTTAATTCTATGGTCCCTTTAAAAACAAGCCCAACGTAAAGGGGAAAGTCATATGAATACATTTTTTGACATTTTGTTTATTAGCATTTTATCTAGGCTAGTAGTAAATGAATAGACTTGTCAGCAGAAATCTCAGGGTGAAGCAAATAAAGAATCTTAATAGGCAGGGAGAAACAGAACTAACGGCAAATTCCTCACAAAGAGCTCTAATTTATTAGTTTCTCTTTCATGAAGATTCTGTTCTGGATTCTGGCTTTGTCAGAAGAAACAGCTGAATGATGACATGAATTCTCAGAAAAACTGTTGTCTGGTGGGAAAGAAAGGAAAAAAAGGAGGAAAGAAAGTCTATTTCTTTTAACACTTTCTTCAAAATACTTCATACCACAGAGTGAATTTTTCTTAGTTTGATTTGTTGGTTTCAGTGAACTTGCTAAGTCTGAGTTTGTAAAAGTGCTGTGAGGCCTGATTCTTTTTGTAAGTGACTGACTGCAGTAAAACAATAAATGAGGGCTTCTCTGAGTCTCTGTTGTGCAAATGGTGCAGAGCACTGGGTTCAGGATATGCAGCTTTGTTGAAACTGCTTCTGGCTTGCTATACACACCTGTACCCACTGGGACTACTGTCACAGTGCTCTTGGGGCCAGTAGAGTTGCTGGGAGCTACAGCACTGCCTCATTTCCTCTGCTCACACTGGTTATGCCAGCCAGTTCTCCCAAGCAAGGGAAAAAACCACAAATTCCAGAGATAAAATGATGAAATTTTCTTGGAGTATGTTTACTAGTTACAAGCTGGGCATTTTCTATTTCTATAGAGCGTACAACTAAATTAAGTTGTGTAATTAGTAAAGTAAGTGTCATCTACACTATTTTCCTCCCAAATCCATTAGTGTGATTGAGAGTGTACGTATACAGTTCTTCAGCCAGGTGGGCATGAGGAGCTGTCATGTGTCACCGTACATTAGAATTAGCTGTGGACCATTTCTCAACAGAAGTCATTATTTGCCAAGATGACTAAAACTTCTCTGACCCAACCCATTCAGCTTTCAGTTTTATGTTGACAGTATCAGAGAAAGTGCAGTGTTTTCAAAAAAGTAATTGCTGAGTGACCTCATAGGGCAAGTTCATCCTCGTTTTCCTTCCCTTGCCTTGGACTAGAAAAAGGCACAGAATGTAAAAATGCATCCTTAAAAGTGCTTGAAGTCAAGATGGAAAAAGGAGAGGTAACTAATGAAGTAGAACAAGACAAATGAAATAAACTTATGGAAATAATCTGTTTCTTTGTTTAATTAAATTTCCTTTCCCAGTGTTAAACTCATTTTCTGAGCCTGTATTGTTATCATCTGACCTTGTCAGAGTGTCATTCTGAAGTATACAAAAACACCCCCCAAAAACAAGCAACAATTAAAAAAAAACACAGGGAAGAGAAAAATGCTGAATCATGACAATCTAGAAGTTGTAATATTTTTAATTTGGTACTTTGCTTGTATTTTATTTTATTGCTCTGTTGGAAACACTCCTGGCCTTTTTGGTGGAAGGAAGAATGAAAGAACAGATTTAAGCCATGTAAAGGTAGTAAGACAGTAGAACTCATTTGATTGTGTAGACTAGTTGTATGTAGTTTGTTTTTCTTTCTCCTCTAACTATGTTCCTAAAATGAATTTCTTCCATAAATCCAGTACAATACCTTCTGTTTCAATAAATGCCTGTCAGGCTTTCTCTCCTGCTGGAGAAACAACCTTAGAAATCAAAACAACTGTTGTAGCAACTTAGGAAATGCACTTGTACTTTCTCCTGCATTTCACCTTTTCTTTGTCCCAGATCCTGAAGGAAGAAGAACAAGACTCCAGCAATGTGGTCTAACAAGGTTGTAACTTACATTATATTTCAAGGAATTATCTGATCATTATTCATCCAGCACGGGTCATTCATCCTGTTGTAATCCACTTTGCAAAGGGCCCATGTCAGCTCCCTACCCCATTAACCAGGTGTAGCACCTGGTTGCTAAGATTCACTGCTTTCCCCTCCTGTAAGGCAGTGGGAATTGACTCCTTAGTGGTCAGGAGATTCAGAGTTTCAGTCCCATTCTTCACCTCTTTTTATTACTAAGTGCTTTCCCCTATACAGCTGCAGTTTTAGCTTTCTAAATGGACAAGAAGCCCTTTTGAAATGTTCTGCACAAAGAGTGACTTGCTGAGTTGCAACTCTCCTTTTCTCATCCTCTGAAGAGGAAAGAAAAAGATATTACATGTTTGTTCTATTTGCTCACCATGAGTATGCTTCTCTTCTTAGTTCCACAGAGTCTGTGTGATATGCATGGGGAGATTCTGAAGTGCAGTAATTTTACTGTGCTAAAGCTGTTATCATTTTTTAAGACTCAGTCTTCTGGATGGAAACTGAAGGCAAAAGGAAATGTTGATCAGGTCTTTTGATTTAGTGGGGACAGGGAAGAGTATGGGGAAGGAAAAAGAAACTTGACATCTACAACACTCAGTGTCCTGACCCAAATTCCTCTTTTAGGCCATGAGAACAGGGTTAAATTCTGCTCCCTTATAGTACAACTTTTTCATCCCAGGCGCTGCTTCTTCATCTCTCAGGCTGCCAGAAATGTATTCTAACTTACTCAAGGCCCTTGAGTACAACAGTGAAGACTGGATAGCTTGCACACTGATGTTTGGGTTTGTTTTTTTTTTTTTTATTTCTGAATGGGACATTAGGTTTATGAAATTGACACTAAAGGTAGCCTTATTTATTCACATTAATGTGAAATTAATTTCATATTACTAAATTAATAGGGTGATGAAACATTTAGTTCCTTTCAATACACCAATCTCTGAAGATTTAATTTAAAAAATCCTTTTATATATCCTGATTTCCCAGTTGTTTATCTATAAAGCAAAATGTGATCAAGATATTAAAGTCTTGTACTTTTTTTTGCCTGGACCACTTGGGTTTTGGTGTGGAAATACGTAGAACTTACATTCAAGAAGTTGCCTTCTCAAACTTCTTTTCATAACGTTATTTCATCAGATGATCTTGATTTTCTACATGACATTATCTTTTCAAACTGACTTAGGACTGAAGTCTGATATTTGCATATTCAAGATGGAACTGTGTAGCTTAACAGTGTTTCTGGTTGTGTATGGAATTTCTTTTTTAATTATTATTTTTACTTAGGGGAATCTAAGAAACAAGTCCTTCCAAAATTATTTCTTTACTTTTTAGGTGTCTTTGTTCTCATGCTTTTATCCAGGGGAGCTTTCACCAATCTGGTCTAAAATATGCTGTAGTAATATGATCAGGTGATGATTTGTACATACATTGGACATAATACCCTTTTCTTGCAGGCACGTAATGTATGTTTCTTCAAGGAGAAAGTGATGATTTTAATTTTATAGCAGACAGGACAGGAACGGATTATCATTGGAAATGGGTGAGGGTGGGGTGGAGTGCCAGCGCTGTACTGCTTAGATTTATATTACCCAGCTAAAAGAGGTTTTATTGGAAGAGATGCCATGCTGGATATCTATGGGAGAGCTGTGAGGGTTGATCATTTAGTAGCTGAGAATTAGTGAAGTACTGTGAAGTACTTCCTGCTGGAATATAAACAACCTGCCAGGCAGATGTCATGTTTCTGTTCCGTTTCTCTCTTCCCTTAATCTCACCACAATTAATTGAATCAAAGCCTTGTCAGAAGTGAAGCACTCCCGTTATGTCACTGTACATACATGGACTACATGAAGCACATTGGAATTTTCATGCTGGCCATCCCTTCAGTGACCAGAAACTGGTTTTGTCAGTGATTGGGGACTCTCAGAACAGTGGTCTCCTTCTTTGCTCCCATGACAGTCTCAGATGCTTTAGTTTTGCGGCTTCCCCAATTAACAGTAAACCTTGGTGGAAGTAAATGGTGGATTCTGTTGACTTCAGCAATCTGGCACAATACAGCAAACTTAGAAGTACCACAATTTTTTTTTTTTTTTAAATATATATATTGGTAAAATTCTGTAATAGAAAATCATATTGCTTGACTCTTTTTAGTCTTTAAGTTTAATTCTTATAAATCCCTGGGCACAAAGCTTTGGTGTCTTGGTTTCCACAGCATTCTGCAGGCCTGACATGTTTCACCAGCACTTAGACCTGGCTGGGGAGTTGTGCTGGTGCCTGCTTGGTGTAGCTGGGTGTGGAATGACCCCATGGCTTGGTCTCACTCACTGTTACATTTCAATTAAGCAATTTTACCAAGCTGATCAGGTTATCAGAAATTGCATTTTTCTGTAAAGGCTAAACATGTGGCTAAAATGCTCAAATTGAAGCTACGTGTTGCCTTTTGGAGGACTATTATTCCCACTTGATCTTCTATCTCATACTATGTTTTACAAGGAGAGCTATACTGTGTTTTTTCCTACCACGGCCATAATGAAGTTTGCCACTTGTTGCCCATCTCAGTGGTGTGTGTGGGAAGTGTTCTGGTGCAGCCTGTGGTCAGCAGAGCAGATCTGTGTAATGATGTCTCACAATATAGGGAAAACCTGCAGAATCTGGTGCTTTTCCTTGCCCTTAGGAGTCAGACTCTGTGAATAGGCACTTACACAGTGAATGGAAAGTGGAAAGATGTCCTAATTTCTTAATTCTTCTATGTGAATGATGTAGGTCACAAGTAAAATCTTTTTTATGATCTGCAATATTGGGATTGTATCTATTTCAGAGCTCATTAAGTTTTGATAACTAAGGTGATTTAATGACACACACTGTACTGTGGGCTTTCTTCTTCAATATGTATGTTTAACGTGATGTTTTACATGTGTAATTCAGGTGGTAAATACTGGAAGGAAAAATTAACTCTCTTATTTTCAAGCAAAGGACTGGGGACAATTATCATTTTAAAGGCAGCCTTAAAATAATTCTTAATTGAATCTCTGTTTCGTCTGTAATACCTATTCTCTGAAATCATACCTTAAAAATGCAACACTATTTTGTTTCTCTTCCCCTAGCTTTGTACAATGTAGTTTTTTAATTTGGTCTCAATTAGTCATGTCAGTGTAGTTTTCTGATCCCAGCATCCGAACTCCTATAGTTTTAATGTGGATGGGAATTTAGTTAGGAATTCCCGTGCAGCAGAATGGTGGGTTTTTCAAAACACTTTTACTAAAGACCACGATGAAATAATTTTTGCCTGTCCTGTCTGCAATAAGGAGATGTGGAATTAAGGAGAGCTGTGAGACATGAAAGCTCCAGACCTGCATATGATTATTTATGTTAAATTGAAATAAACTATCTTGATCAATGAGAGAGTTTTTCAGCTCTAAGGCAAGATTTGCAGTGTTTCTCTACCTTCTTTATTTTTGCACGTGAGATATTGGCTGTGGAGGGGAGCATGGAGTAATGCTCTGGCCTTTCATCTCTGGAGAGAGTGGGATTTGTAAATTGGATAAAGGTCAGTAGGGAATATTAGTTCAGTTGGTGATGTCAGATGAGTTCTTCTCTAGATCACACAACCACTGTGCAATTGACAAAAGTATGGTAATAGGCTTTGGTCTGTCAATTTAATGAGATATCGAGGGGGATCAGAAGGATCTAGAGAGGTCTTTAGTATCCAATGCAATGCTGTGCAAAAGTCTCTCACAGAAGAAGGGAGATACTTTAATTGTAGCCCTGAAAAGAAAATGTGGCTTATTCTGTAGAGCTCTGGTCTGAACTGAGGTCCACACTGCTCTGAGGTATCAAGGCATGGGAGTTTTTTCAGATCATTCCACAGAGGTCAGGATGCACCTTTCTCATCACACCAGTTTTCACCCTTGGTGCACCTTCACCTTGCAGGGAAACAAAATACTAAAAGGCATGCAGATACCAGGATGCCTGGTCAGTTCAAAAGCTGCTATGGTGCTTTCAAGTGTGTTTGTGCTACAGGTGAAGACTGCCATCCTGGGATTTCAATGTTACCAGCAGACTCCTCCCAGACAGCAGAAGAAAACAGGAAAATTGTAGAGCTGTGTTGGTTTACAGACACTTCATGTTTTCTTGCTAATAAGCAGTTAGACATAGCCTTTTTGTGATGATAGTATCATGCAGAGGGCTCTAAATTATTCACACAAGTAACTAACATGTTTTATGTCTTCTCAAATTGTCCAACAGCTCTGCAACGTCTTTTAAAATACTTATTGTTTGGAATTTCCACTCAGAATAATTCCAAGAAAATATTATTGGTTTTACACAGGTTCTTTGAAAAGACTGATTTTTCATATTCTGAGAAGCACATACACATTTTGTTAGCCCCTTAGATTATATGGTATTTTTCCTGTCCCTCACTAAGTAAGGTTGATTCTTAGAGTAATTTATTTTATTTTGGGTGGGAAGTGTCCATTGCATGTTTTCTATTTATTCATTAATTTGATGAGCATTTGTCACTCAATGCATTCCTTGTATAGATTTTTTTGGACAGCTAAAATAACAGCTGCAAATGCAGGCACAAAAAGAGACTATTTGTTTGAAGCAAAAATTTATTTTGAAAGTTTTGAAATATTGTGTGATAGCCCAAGTGTTGACAATGTGCTCTGGATACCACTGTGTGTGCTGGCTCTGGCCTCCTCTGCATGCAGATCACTAGATGTGTTCACAAGCAGACTGCACACACAAAATGTTACCATATTGCATCTTTCTATTATGGACATCAAGTAGGGATTTGCATATGCAATTGCCTTTCAAAGTGAACAATGCTGTCAGACCCTAACATACAAGGACCTGGAAACTGCAAATCTTCATTTCATTTCTCCTGAGGCTCTTTGGTGAGAGTTGTTCTTTCTTTTCTTGCAAAATGACTGCAAATACAAAGATGTGAGTGCTTTATCAGCATTGTAACTATTCTGTGAGAAGACTCCTCACATCTTAAATGCTAAAGCTATGGAAAACAAATTCATATTTTTGGTATCAATTTTTCTTTTTGCCTATTTTAAAATGATTTATTGAAGTTGAAAGTTAGATGATGATAAGATAACACTGTTTAGAGGTCATTAAAGAGTTTTCAGGAAGTTTCTACAAAGGTACTGGTTTTATATTGTCAGTACGATAAGAAAACTAACCATTTATGTCAAAGTTTGCAAAATGTGTTTGTCTGATAAACAGTCTACTCAAGAGAAATCAATCATATTTCCTTCCCAGAGTGTATTGTATTTTTCATGAAGTGAACTTCAGCGACTCTGCACATTCATGTGTTTGGTATTGTAGCATCTTAAGAAGCATCTTTTCCTGTTGCAGTGCTTGCAGTGCTGTGTGTGGCTTGGGACCACATGTGGTACCAGGCAGTAATAACCAGAAGCTAGGGATTATATGTTCTTCTTTAGCCAGGTGAGAACCTCAGAGTGTGTTTCTTCCCTCAAAGGAAAGATGTTTCTGTGAAACAAAAATTTAGTGTAGAAGATGGTCAGAGGGGAGTTACAAGATGAAGCTTTATAGAATACTGTTCTGAAGAGATGTTCTGCATTAATATAATTGAGAAGTATATTTGACTAAAAACAACTAGAATACAGACTGCATAATCTACCTTCTCACTGTTTTTTTTAATGTGCATTTCAGCTTATTACAGTAGAAGTCGCTTCTCAATTGCCTTGAGCTGAAACAATACATCTGAGCTTGGGTTAAAAGCCCATAAGTGCTTCATTACTTGAAAAAAGTGAAATCACGTTACATTAATAGAAGTATTAATTAATTTGACTTAGTTTTTCAGTAGAATTAGCATTATTGAAAAGCCTTTGCCATCTTCAAGTTAAACTGTACTTAGTTAAATGACAGAGTTTCATCTGTAACACCCAGTGATGTGTCAGATAGTGTAGAAAATTATTGTCCAATTTGGAAACCTGAGACGTTACTGAGAAATGCTGTGGGGTGTGTTATAATGAAAATACCAATCCACATTAGCCATGGTTGCCATAAGCAAAAATCTTAATATCTTGGCCAAACCTACTTAAGGTTCATGTAATAAACTCACATTCCTAATTTTATTAGGGATGTGCCAAGTTAAGCACTTTGCTGGCCTTTGGACAGATTTATAGCTTGACTTCAGCTGAATTAGTGTTGACTGACAAGAGGGCATTGTTTTATAGGATGCTATTTAAATAAAAACCTTCAGGGTATTTCTGTAATGTTGTCACTTCAAGCCCGAACTGGAAAAAAGAAATGTGTATTAAGGAGGACTCTTCATTAGTTTTCAGGAGTTTAATGTAAGGCTGTCAAATACTTCCTTATAAGGTAAGATATTGTAATGCAATGAACAAGCCCCATCTTTGTTCCAGGTTTTAGTATGAAAGCAGTCTATTGGACTTCCTGGAAATTGTGGAGGTAAAAAATTACTGTTCATTTTTCCTTGACACAATTGTGTGTAAAAAAGACCGTGAACCTCCTTCCAACCGAGTATCAAAAAGGCAGTTGATGATAACTGTTTACTTTGTAACTTTCTTATGGCACATCCCTTGTTTCTGGAAAAATGTGTCATCTTGTATTTGTTCATTGAATATCCTGGGCCAAGAAGCATTCTGACATTTTCATGTGTAAAGCAGCCTAGCTGTAGACTAGAAAAATTGTCCTTCCTTTAAAAATGTTTGTTTGAACAGTCCTTCCTCTTTATAAAATAAATAAATTGTTTTTAAAAGGAGCATCTTTTAGATGCACCTTAGACTTTTTAACTGTTGTGACTCAGAGCAAAATATTGATCCAAATATTGATAAAATTAATATGACCTTTCAGTCCTCTTTTGCCATATATTTTATGGTTTAGGACCATGCAGCTGGGATCCCATATTACTATGAATAAATTGCTCAGCGTCTTACCCGTGGTCCCTGATTTGTATAGCTGATCTGATCATTTGTAAAAAAGGAGAGTTATTCCTGCCTCACTGAGAGACTGAAAGGTGCATGGAATGGATACAACTGAACTAATTTTCAGAGCTTCAGAATCATTATCTGACCATTAGAAAGCCTTACTTTTTACAATTAAACTCTGAAATACGTGAAGGAGGTGTGATTAGCACCAAAATGTCCTTCTTCGGTCCATGTAAAAAAGACACGTGAGGAATCAGTTTCACTGGAGAGAATCACAAAAGGCACACATAGTTACATGTGAGAGATTATAAAATGGATTTACTTTAGGAAGAGAGATATTGTACATACTGATTAAAGTCTACGTAAATGAAATATTGGAAGTATGCCGGTCATATCTAGTAGTGCCACTCATGCAATGGATCTCACGTATGTTTCACTGATTTTCTTAAACTTTGTGGTGGCTGTTACATGCACTGACCCAAACAATTGCTCAACCCAGCCAAAAGTATGGTGGGAGACTAAAATCCTGAGAATTCAGCAACAAAATCAGGATGGGAATTCTGACTAGTAGAAGAGCAGCTGAGGAATATCTGCTGTCAGTTATAGTAAACTCAGTGTAGTAAACTCATGCAGAGAATTTAGTGGGCTGTTTCTCACCTGTTTAAATATGAGTTTAACATGACGAAGTTCCCTCATACATTATTTGATCATCATTATGTGTTACTTCTAAAGCTCCATCACATGCATGGTAATTTACCGAGTTAGTTTAATTAAAAGGTTCTACTTGGAGCTGATGAATGCAATAACTTAAGGTTTACAGAGCCTCGTTCCACAAAAGTGTTGACGTATGCACTAGGGCATTCATGTGACTGCTGGTCACTGATGGAGTTGTTACAGTGTTACATCAGTATTCCGAGGATGACATGGGAATGAATCTAACCACATGTTCAGTAATGTAGTAATCATAACAGGTGATAATTTAACTGGTTTAAGAATCTGCTTGAAATTGTTCTTATTGATAATCGATCTTCTCCATAAAGGAACACTTGGACTAGAAAAAGTGGTGGAAAATACTGTCTTAGATTTATTTTTTCAGTTGTTTTATGTGGATAATCATAATTTAAATATCATTCAAATATAAAGCAAACCTACTGTTAAGGGTAGCAATTAATGAACTAGGTGTTCAGTGTTTGAGCTGAGGGTCCTGGTCCTTTTCCTAGTTCAATCAATAGTAAAGTTTAATTGGAGCTGGGTTTCATGCTACTGTAAATATTTTGTCTTTCAATAATAAGTCAGGAGGCTTGTCTGGATATGTGGTCAAGAGTAAGTCTGAGCTTTGTGAGACAGCACTGGGTGTGTTCATTGGTTTTCACGCTGGAAAGATCAGACTGGCATTGCCCAGGCTCGTGTTGTTGGTTTAGCCACCTCTTCCTCCTGCACATCAGAGGATAGTGGGTACTTCTATTGTTTATGTGCCAGTTAATGTATTCCATTGGCAGAGGTACTTCACTCCTCAGGACTGTAGCTGCCAATTCTACTCTAATTAGTAAGCATTAAAATGAACTCCCAACCTCACAAATCTTTCCCTGACAACTTCACACCCTATTAAACCCTAACTTTCTTGCACCTTAAAAATACTTCTTTCCACAATACCGTGCTTTACTTTATGAGTATGCCTATTGCTCTTTGTAGAGTCTACCATACACCTGCTTAGCCTAAGAAATCTTGGCTTTCCCCAAAAAGAATTCAGAAACATTCAGAAGCAGAGGCTTAAATTAAAACAATAAAAGAATTATTATGCTTTAAAAGTGTGCACATGTGCCTGTATAACCAAAACCTGTGCACACGGTTGGGTACTTGCCACATAATTGTTTGGGTTTGCAATTTAAATGTGTATTTGCACATTGCTACCTTCACAGCCTTTAAAACATTCACCTCTTTGTATTTGTGTTCCTCACTGCTACACAGTACTTTTTTTTAGCATGAGGAAAACTTTGTCTTTTTTGTCAAATGTGAACTAGCCACATATGTGATACTACATTGAAAATGGGCTGTAGAGGACAATTAGAAGCTATGCAACAAGCACATCCAAGCTCTGGTGGTTCTCATGTAATTTTTCCATCCATTTCAGAAGCTGCATCAGGCTTTTTGAGGAGAAGAGAAAGGAATCAAGGATGAAGATGAGAGTTCTCCTCCAAAATGCTGCAGCTATTTGAGACCAACTCAAAGCAGCTGCTGTTAAATACCATCAAATTCATCAGATTCCCAAAAAAATGCATATAAATCAGGTTTTGAAACATATGGGTTTAGGAGCTACCATCTCAAGGAAAACGTGTGGGAAGCAGGTCTTGGGAGCAGAGTACCAGTACTGTTCTTTGTGCTCATCCTGCTTTTAGCCAGGGTCTCTACATTAAAATGCATCAGCACCCTGGGAGTAGGGATCAGAAATTAATAACCAAAAGAAAAGACTATGATTCCATTTATTTCTCCTTTTACACTATTTTCTCTCTTATGCCGGCTGCTGGACACTAGAGCAAAACCATGTCCAAAATATCCTTACATATCTTGTCAGTTAATACACTCCCACAAGTGCTGGGAATTTGAGGTGGCCCAAGAAAAAAAGGACCAATAAATGGGATCTTCCCATTTCCCATCTGACTGGATTTTGTAAAAGAGGACCTGGCCTCTGTTTCTTCTGTCCTTGGAAAAATGAATGGTGCTTTTTACTCACTCATCAACCTGGGAGATAAATCCGGTCTGAGTTACTATGAAGGGCTAAACCCAAATCCAAAGTCATCAGTCTTCTTGCAAAGGAAGTGTTGGTGAAGTCTTGCACTGATCCATATTTTTATTTCTAAGAGACACTTTTGATCTATCCTTCTATTTTTGTAGGCTATATTAAATGTGGGTTTGGTTTAGATTCAAGCTTCAATTCCTTTTGATAGAATGTCAGCCAGTCTTCCTGGCATGTTTTCTTTTAGTCCTTTTGTTTCCCCAACAGGTATATGGCCTAGCTTTGCATAATCTGTTAGTCTCCCACTTCTTTCATCTGTCCCATTAAATTTGGGGTTCTTTCTCTGCAGTCTGAAGATGCTTTTGCACAAGTGATGTCATCTCTAATCCTATTTTTCATTTGTATCGTGGTTGTTGCTAACCATTCTTTAAATAAAAATACAACATGATTCTAATATGCCAAGGAGCTCCATGGATAACCATATAATTTCGAAATGGTACTGATTTTGTTTATATGCAACATAATCTTTTACAGTTCTTAGTCTTTATTTGAAGCATTGCAAAGTGGATTTTTATGAAAGGTATTATAAAGGACTCCTTGTTTTTTCATAACAGATTTGAACATTAACTGATCAGAGTTCAGATAAATAGTCTTTACTCTCCATTAAAATATTAAAAAGCCTTTGGTAGGAAACTGGCGTAAAGATCCTTCATTCTTGTTTAATGAACACTTGTTGGCAAGTATAACACTTTAATAGCTTTGCAGAATGAATTTTGTGTGTGCATCCTCCATTTCATTGTCAGACACTTGTCCAGGTGCTGGGAATTTATTGGGGCAAGCATATTTTTACTCATTAGTTCTGTATTTGATTACAGAACAGTAAAATATGAGCCACTAAGTCCCTGAGGCATAGCTGTGTACATTGAGATTAGTAATTGCATGTCATCGTGTTTTCCATTGGAATTTATATGAACAGATAGGATAGGTACTTCTTAAGTAGGTTTAAAAGCAAAGCAAATTTGTATTTAATCTTTTTTGCAGGCATATTTTCTCTAATGGAGTAAAGGTTAGGCTAGATGATATATTTTAAATATGGGTTTAATTTATTTTTCTTTTTTTTTTTTGGCCTTTGTTGAAGTATGAGGTTTTCTTTCTGACAGATTAAAGGAAATATATTGCAGCTGAAAAATTTGACTCTGTATGTGCTAATATAAACACAAAGACTGGTGTTGTTGTCAGCAATGAGTGTTTATGAATATATGTTTATATACAATACGTAGACAACGTTTTTATCTTTAAGCAGCTTTTAATGCTATAGGTATGAATGAAAAACATGTAGCAGCTCTAGGGATAAATTTTATTCCAACTGAATAAAAGAGTGTCATTTTTTTATGTCTTTAGTTTGCCTGTTTTTCAAGAACAGCTAAAATGCCTTTAAAATTTTGTATGCTAAGAAAACTCTCAAAATAAAAATGGAAATTATCAAAAAAACCTTAATAAATTGGAAACAAAATCTTTTGGGTCATGTTGAAGGGTTAAACAATGCCAAATGTGCCGTTCTGTCCTGTATAAAAGTGCTCATGAATGCGTTTTCAAAAACTGAATCTAACGAGGTACTTAATAGTCACAAAACTGGCACATTTGATAATTAATGTTCCTTACTGAATTTTTGCTGATGCAGTATAATCTTAAAGGGAGAGAAATGTTAACTCAACATGTACTTCAACTATCAGCTGTTTGGAAACTTCCCCTTTATTAACGTGAAATACCTGTGTATGAGCGCTCAGCGAAAGGCCTTTGTTAGCACATCTCCACTGCAGTGTGAGGACTCACCTGTGTTTGTGCTTTGTGAGCATGTGGGTCTGTACAAGGCCTGCAGTATGGTGATTGTGGTCAGTGGGGAGCCCCTTGACACTGGCAAGTGAAGAAATTCCACTTCCAGGGAGTGAATGAATGGGTGCTGAGCTGAGCTCCTGCCCTGCCATGCTGAGCAGCACACGCAGGCTGAGTGCCACGAGAGCAGGGCACTCCAGGGATGCTCACAGGCCACCCACTCTTCAGCCATAGCAGCTGATGGAACTTGCATTAGTCCTCATTGCACATGTCCATTGCTAGTGCCACGTACCTGTTTGAGCAAAGTGGTCAGGGGATGATGGTATTCTCATCCCCCAGAGGTAAATTGTGCAAAATAGAGGTTTACAGGATGCAGGATTTATTTGTCAATTTAAAACTAGAATGAGGAGCTTGTACCTTAACAATGTAGGCAAAATACAATTAAAACAGATATTTAAGTTTGAGAAATAAATGTTGAGAATAGGTAGTAACTACTGTTTTCTTTATTTTTCAGTCATGTTCTTCAGCAGTAGTGGCAGTGTATTTCTTTGCTGTTAAAGTCCCACTGATTTCACAGTACACATATTGAATATACTACGTGTTACAGAGCTGAGATTCGGGGGATTTTGAGAGAGAAGGAAATGTTGAAGGGTAATTGGAGCCACATAGGAAGAGTGGAGAAGGGATCCAGTGTGGGAAAAGATGGCTCAGAGAGGAATGTACAGGCTCAGGGGAAGCTGAAAGTGGATCAAAACAGGACAAATGGAGGTAGAAAGTGGATCAAAATACCAAGGAGAAGGAAAAGAGAGGATTGTAGGTATATAGAATGTTGTTCAGAGAAAAATGTGTGATCAGACAGCATCAGACCAGTTTTGTCCTGGCTGACACAAGGTCAGAGGAGTAGAAAATCAGAAGCACTGGAAGAGGTATTTGGATCCTAAGGATATGGAGTAGATAGTAAAAGTGAAGCAGAGAAAGAACTATTAGAGCAAATATTAGAGCTGCATGAGAGATGGAGAAGTCATGGTGTCAGGAGAGCTGATTGGGGATCAGGAAAGGATTACATGTAAAGCTATCAGGAAAGCCAGGAGTGGGTCAGAAAAGCTTACAGAGATTTGGTAAGAGTGGCCAGAGGGGCAGAATGATGCTTATTGTTCAGCATACTGCAGTTAGTTCAGAAGCCCTTACAGAGCAGCTCCAAGGGTGGAAGTACCAAGAATATTAGCATCTTATTTGGCAGATCTGATTCATTAGCAAAATCAAGGCTCTTGCTTAGTTTATATCCCATGAGGATTTGGTTTGTTGGATGTTGTCTTAGCTGCTGCTTTGGAATCAGTAGTGATTTTTCAGGATGGCTGCTCTTGTAAGGCACAACCTAAGGATTTTAGGCAGCTTACCTTCTGAACATCCCAGCGTTTGGAGGTTTATGGCCAGGTTCTCAGCATGGTTTCAATAATTTATCTAAAAATAAACTGATGTCTTGAAGCAGGCAGATCTTTTGAGGAAGTCTTCATGCAGGAAAATTTTACCAGAAGAGCGTTATTTAATAAATTCTCGCTGTTGTGGATTACAGTAACATAGGGGCTATGTCCCTGCTTTGGTATAGTGAATGGGCTTCTGCCTATCCAGGCTTCTATACCGACTTTGTCACTAAGCCACAGGGGTGATCCATTTCATAATCATTTGCTTTGGATAGCTAATTCTGGCACATGCCATCACTTGCCACTGCTGATGGCATATGTTTGTCAGTCCTCCCAGCACATAGCAAAGAAACCTTTTCAATAGGAAAGCATTGTCATTTTATCCTATTCATCCCTACTCGAAACCAAACTGAATGGCATTAATTATCACTTCAGGTAGTAAATCAGTTTCTCATTCGTGAAAGGAATGCTTCATCTTGAGTCCCTTTGTTTTGTATAGCCAGAGGGCTATTACAGATGGTATTGAACTCATAAGAATCATTTTAGTGTTATTCCAGCACAAAGCAGATAATAAATGGATAACCTTGTTTTCCTAAAAAGCCATGAATAACTGTGGCTTTAAATTCAATGATTCTTCTCTGCCATACTCCCTCCAACTCTAGAAACATGTATTCAGAATCTTACTTTAAAGTCAAGGCAAAGTGCTGATTGACTGTACTGACATAATTGTGTTAATGACAAGACACTGAGAGTACATTATTAGATATGTCGCTTATCATCACTTTTTATTTGGCTCTGATCTGCCAAGCTCAAGTTATACTTCTTATACATTGTGGTTTCAGTCAGTCACTTAAACTGACTTAAACTGTTGAAATAACATTTTTTACAGGTCTTTTAGCGGTAGTTCAAGAGAAGGAATTCTTCCAGAGCATCATTAAACTGTTTAAAGTTTGTTCTCACTGACAGGCTTGAAGTTTGTCCACATAGCAAATTATTTCTTTGATCAGTAAAATGATTAATGAAACTACTCCTTTTTTAATACATGCATCCATTTTTTTAATACCAAATTAATACCAATAAAGCTTTTTAATCTACAAAATGTATCCTCTCTATTGTCACAACTGAGCTCCTGCAGGCACCGTCTGAAACTTTTGAAATGTCCTGTTGTCTAATGGAAGAGCATGCAATGGGAAATGGAGAGGTTTTCATGCTATGTTGTGCTTGATAGTAATAGTAAATAGTAAATTTAAAATAAATAGTAAAATTTAAGCAATTCTATGGTATGGGAGGTAGCAAAAAAATGTTTACATTTGACTTAGTGTCATTCTTCCCAAGCTCATTCCGTTGTAAGAAAAGCATCATTGTTGAAAGGTGAGTAGCAAATGAAATATGAACAGTTAAAACTCATAAACAGGGTGTGCTCATTCAGGGATAGACACTATCTCAGGGTTGCAAATATTCTGCGTTGTGTAGGGATGTACTTCTGTCTAACTAGTGCTAATTGGGAGGCATAAAGCTCGTTCATCCATCCTGGTAAATTCAAGACAGAGGACGTCTATCACTGTTGGCTCATTTTGCTTGTTGTTTGTAAACCAAAATAGCAGATGACAAAGTCAGTATTCTGAAAAAGTTTGGATTCAGACCTGCAGTTGTTCAAATTTTTAAACAACTCTTTTATGTTTGTCAAGATCATGACATCTTCATTATAGCACAGTTATCCTTCCTTGGAAAGGGTTCACCTCCTGTGTTAGTGATGTCAAACTTGAAATAATAAAAAGGTTGGGCTTAATTTGTCAAGGCTTATTTATGTCCAGAAAGGGCAGCTTTAAAAGGAAGCCATGATTACTATAATGTTGCTGAAGAATCACTTAGGTGATGATCTGAGTATAATTAAATAACTTGTGTATTCAATGTACATGTGAGCTTTCTTTTGTTGTGACTGGGAAATTCTTTCACACAAGTCTTTTCAGGAACTGGGACTCCTACAGGCTATTTCAGTTGGAATAATTAATAATAATTGTTCTTATAGCAGCCATAAATGCCTTGAAAGTTGTGTTAAATAGTTACAAAAATATCCTAAAAACATCAGTCACTGCTATTATAGTCATGAGAGGAGCATTTACATTTGTGATCAGACCGATAGCAGTCAAGTTCAGTTATGTGTCAGGGACTGAAGCAGTCAGTTATGATGCAATGTGTAAATGCATTTGGATTTACAGTCTAACTCACTAAGTCATTGCTTTTGACTAGCAGGAAATAAAGTATTGGTAATACTGACACAATACATATGACTATCATATGACAGTTTTATTTTCTTATTTTTATGGAACATTCTGACTGTAGAGATTCAACAAGCTTGTCAAGTTGTTCTGCAAAATGCTAGGATAATGAATCAGTCTAGTTATATTCTCGTTCTGTGATAGTACTAAGAAATTACAAAATTATGCATGTCTTCTCTGTCTCNCCCCCCCCCACCAAGTGTACAGTGTGTTCACATAAATACAGGTATTTATTTCCCCGTTGTGTGTGCTGGGCCATACATGCATACACGTACTTGTAATATTTGCTATTTTGCCAAAATAGCTACCTACTGCAATGTAGAGTTTTGTAAGGCTGCTGTAATGCTTCCTTTGCTGTTGTCTGGAATAGCCATTGTCTTTCTTTACTAAGTTAAAATCCTGGTTTGAACTTAGGCCTGCAGAGTAGTAGTGTTGGTGCAGTCTATTATACAGTTAGAAGTAGGCTGCAAAGTTCTAATTTGGACTTTAAATCATCAGGTGCATGGACCCTGCAAGTACAGGTTTAAGTGTGAATACTAATTTAAAGATGCACTGCAGCCTCCTACCACGTGGGATACCAAAGAGTTGAAAGATCAGGACTTGGGTTATCAGATCTTTGGGACAGTGAATGCATTTCAGGCTCTTGTATACGACGCTGACCTAACTCTGTACCTCAAATTTCAGATGTACATAAGAGTGTTATTTTAATATGTAGCCTGTTTTCAGATCATCATTTGAAATGTCAAAGTCTAGGTCTATATTTTGTAAACTGAAACAAGCTGTTAACAAAGTGTCAGTGGGATGAAATTGATTCTCTGAAGAGAGCTACACTGGTGGCCCTTCTAGCTTGTTTGTTTTATTTTGTGAAAGTGTAGCCTTTGGTTCTGAAAACACAAGTACTTACCTCTTTGCATATGTGGAGTTCCACTGAAGTCTGTGGGGCCTCTGATAATCATTAAATTAATTCTCATAAGTGCTTCCAGACTTAGAGACTTGGATGGGGAAAAAAGGCAGTAAGAGCAGATTCTCATTTTTAACTTTCCATTAAATCATCCTGTGTGATTTCTGCTCATCCCCATGACATAATTCTGGGGGTTTTTTTCTCCTCATTTAGATGTATTGCTTTTGGTTTTGTTTGTTTTTTAAGATGGAAGCTCTTTAAACCTTGGTAGTTATTTACTTTGGGTTCAGTGTCCCTCACAAGGAACCACTGATATATTTTTTTTCCCTTGGAAAAAAAAAAAGAATTAACTTTTCAATTTTGGACTAAGGGTTCATGTCAAAGATGAAATAAAAAATAATTATTTGTAAGCCATATTAAACATTGGCCATTAAAAAGGAAATTGAAACATGTCATGTCAAATATCTTGAGAGAGAAAGAAACGAAGGGAGGGAGTTGAGAGGCACATTCCTTGAAGTAACTAGAAAGAGTCTCCTGGTGAAATGGAGGCATCCTGGGGATCACTGACTTTAATTAAGTAGAAATGATCAAGGCACCGGGGTACTTCCGGGGGATTAATGACTGACTGGGAGACTTGATGGCCTCAGGCAAAGCTGTAGGCCATTAACCCCAGCCAGTCCTTCGTTTTTCAGGAAGTGCCCTGTGCCAAGGTCATTTTTCCTATTATAGCTAAGGATGGATCTTTTTTGTAGTCTCATGAGAGTCATGAAGTCCATGATTTTTGTGTTGTTTTTTTCCTCTTTTTAATATCTGACTTATGACATATGGGGATATTTTTATTAAATTGCTTGTGCTGTAGTGAGAGAATAGCTTGGTAGTGTTCTGGTCCAAATTTTATGAAAATTAGTACATGAATAGCCCACATGCATATTAGCCAAATGAGCGTCAAAGGATTAATCAATACCACAATAGCAGAAGGAGGTTCAGTACCATTGGATTATTAAATTTGATCCTAAGAATAACATTGCAGCCTTGAATAAAAGTTTTGTTTAGTGAAAACGGTCTTGGATTTTTGTGGATGACTTGTACTTCTAGCATCCTGTGGCAGAGTTTCAGAAGTTGTGGTTCATCTTTTCACTTCCCTTTCACCATTGGCTTTTTCCAGAACCATTTCTTTCATCTGGGAGAAGGTACAACCAAGCAATATATTTGTACTAGTAGCATGAACTGCTATTCTTTCCCTCTCCATAGTTCTTGGATTCTTCATGCCCAACAACTGCCTTGTCAAGGGCTTCCCATCCTAGTGCCCTACACCATGAGCAGGAACATAGGAAAATGTTGTCAGGGCTGACAGCCATGTTTAGAATAGCAGGGGAGCAATAATGTCCTCCTCGCACTGAATTCCACCACGTTGATAAAAAAAATACATTAGATATTATTGGACATTGTTGCAACTGGAAGAAAAAAATATTTCTATAAAATACGGCCACTGCTGTAGAGTTCCCGGTTCCAGTGCATTAGTCCTGGTTACAGGGGAGGGGGGAGTTCAGTGCTGTGTGATGTGACCAGGTTGCTCTATATACCAGGCACATCATTGCTGGGGGTCATGGTTTTGTTCAGAAAGGGCCATTTTGTCTTGCTCTGGTAAAGTGTTGGCAGTAACTCCTGCAGGCTCAGTCCCTCTGCCATCCCGCCAGTCCCCGCTCCTGTTCTCTCCAGAGAGCACCTCTGGATCACTGGTGCTGAAAGGGATAGCGGCGAAAACTCAGTCGCTCCTAGTGCTGGAGCAACAGCGCCAGCCAGGAGGCAGCTGGCAGGGCATGGGTGTTCCTTGCTGTTTGGGGCTGGGGGCTGGGAAGTGTTCACCACCTGGGTGAGCTCCACCACCATATTGCCTTTGTCCCCAAAGGCGTGAGGGCTGCGGGTGGGAATGGTCACAGACCGCCTTTGTCTGGGGAAACCACGCGGGAGTGACGTGCACAGAGCAGCCGCTGTCTTGGTTCTATTTACAGTGGTGAATACCATTTTGTGGCTAAACCACCTCTTTTTTTGTGTACTTTTGCTGTTAATATTGCCATATTAATTATTTATAATTATTGTTAATATTACTATGTTGAGCGTGTCTTACTCCATTGCTTTGTGTTCTTAGTAAATTGTTATCTCAACCATAGTCTCTCCTTTTTGTCCCTCTCTTATGGGAAGGGGCAGGGGAAGGGGAGTGGCTTTATTGTTTAATTTCCTGCTGGTGTAAATACCAGAACAATCTCATTTTACATCAGCAGATTCTTACTGAGCTGGGGACTTTGGGGTTGTGCATCTTGGGAGATGAGCCACATAGCTAACCAGACCCTCAACCACTCTATCTACCCACCCATTTACTGGAAAAGCATCTTAGAAACAACTGCTAAAAATAGAATTGTTGATTAAAATAAATTAAACTAAAAAGCCTTTAGGCAATAGATCAAACTCTCCAGCTTTATGAGCTAAAGGTAATTAGAAGCTGTCCACTTAATACTCTTGACACAGAATACTGTTGCAGCCATGTATAATTTTATTGCTTATCTACAGAGGTCAGAAGCAAAGAACAGACCCTGTGTCTCATTTAAACACTTCTACTTCAGCCACTGTTCCTATTCCATCTTATCTTGAATAGCTCATGCTGAAATCAATTAATAATATTTTGCTTGTTACACTAAGAGACGTTATCACTTACAAAATGTGCCTTCATAGAAACTTGGAAAACTCTAGCCAGCCTTCTGTACAATATACATTTGTCCTCAGCTCAGAAAGCAGCTTACCTGGAGAGGAGCCAGCAGGGCCGTGTCAGAGGAGGCTGCCACAGTGGCAGACTGACAGATGCCTACTCTTACCTGCCTGGAGCAGCCCAGCATCTGTGTGTCTCCCTGTCCCCTGTATTTGTCTTACCTTAAAAGGCACGTTCTCTTCCTAAGTGGAAGTGTGTTCTCGGTCTCTTACTCTCTTTGGCATTTCTACACTTACATCTATTTACAAACACTATCCTGGATGCTTCTGCAAAAGCAAGTAAGAAACTTTTTTCTATTGACTGCATGAAGGTACAATGTTGGCAGTCCATAAGACCTAGTAGTTTAGCTATTTTAAAAATTAATGGTGACTTCCACAGTTGGTTTCTAGCCAAATCTTTCTGGCTAATTGGTTAGATAGATGCTGGATTTTGAATTATTATATGTAACTATTGGTGGGAAAGAAAGAATTAGCACTGCTACCACGCCTGCCATTTTTTCTGGTGTCTAAGAGTAGAGAAGGAATCCTACTCCTTTTATTTGTTTCTGAAAGAGCAGAGGTAACAAGTACCTGTGCTTTTCATAAGACCCATATCCAAAACACCAAGTAAGTTTTCTTGTTCTTTGTCTGGAGAGCCCCTGAGGATGCTTATTGCATTCTTTCACCTGACTCCATGTCAGATGAGTGGGATGCTTGATTTTGCAGGTTAGGGTTGTGGAAAGCACAGATAAGGTTCTCTTAACTAGAGAAATATGAATAAGTATTCTGCTGCATTCAGGGGAGAGGATAGATATGTGTGATGAGGGGGAAAAATAGTTGGATGCAGAAATATACCAGAACAGTTACATTTTTAAGGTCTCTTTCGTCTCAGGAGACCCGAGACTAAAGCTCTTCAGCCCGTTTGCCTGGTACTGAAATGAAACTTTTTGGACCAGAAGTTATGTTAGTAGCACCACTGTCTGCAATGGTTTTTTAGAGGAAAAACAAAAGTAACCTCTCCAGTTAAAACTGCAGGGGGAATTTTAGGTATGCAGGATGTAATTACCAGAACTGGAATTTGGCCAGTTCACTGTGATTAATTTAACACCCATATTCTTGTCAAAATTGCCATGGATTTTTTGATGATCAAAATTAGTTAGGAATGGGCTTTGGATTTCTATTTCACCTACCATAAGTAAATACAAAATACCAAGAAAGTCATCTATGTTATTTGATTTGTATTCCACTAGCCATTGATGTGGAATTGCCCTACAAACAATTCAAATATTTCAACCAGAATTTTGTTGTGTAAAATCAAAATATTTTTTTGCTTTTATTTTATATTTATATAATTAATTTATTTATTTTACGGAAGCAGAGTTGTTGTAAGCATCATATTACAGTGATGCTGCTTCTGAGAAAAGCTTGTGGGTTTGTAGTGGCCATTGCACCATACTAATATGAAATTTAGTTGTAATGACATATATGGGTTGTGTTTCTGAACAGCTGTATGTTTTACATAAGGTATATTTCTGAATCATCTTATTCTGATGTGTTGTAAAATACTCCCCAAATCTCAGCATTGATACTACCTTTTTATGTATAACTTACTGATAATATTGATGAAAATGGGTGTTATTTAGGGTTTCTCCACAACTGGCATCAGTCAAAATGAGTGCCTTCAGATTAATGCTATAGAAGCAGAGGACTGATAAAACCTGTTGAAATTGAATTTTCTCCACCCAGAACAATTGAATTCCATTTTCCCGAGCAGACTGATCCCTTCCGGTATTACTGGCACTTGAAATATTGCAGCTAAGTTCTTTGGTTTGGAACCAAAACTCTGATCCAGCAAGCAACATTTGAATTTGAACTGGGTACTACAGATCAGAGATTTGTTTAAGAGTTACAGCCATTAATCACCTGTACCACGTACTCACTTTTGTAGTATCTGTTCTGGAGAAATAGGCATCTGGAGAAATACTCTGAAGCATGTTTTATAATTTAGAAGAGAAATTGGAAGATAGCTTTTTCCTCCTTAATATTCCAATGAGATTTGGTAGCTTAACCAGAGATGCAATACAAAAGCATTTATGGTTCATGTTATATTAATACTGTGGCCTGATTATCAAAAACCATTACTCCTGGTTATCTTGCACAGGCTGAACTGAGCTGCTATAAGTCAGACAGACTGCTTGTACACAGTATGTTCCATGTTTATGATAAGAGTATTTTAATGTAAAAGGGAATTTCTAAAATTATTTTCTTTTAACAATTGGATTTATTATAAATATGTGCACTCAGAATTGCTTTTCTGTGTGCAAGGAAAAAGCAGAAACTAGACACTCAAAATGTCACTAATCTTTCCTGACTCTGTTTTCTAA
>VZRH01001290.1:687064-799564 GCA_013397555.1 Urocynchramus pylzowi | reverse complement strand
TCTTAAGGGTTTTCATGGACTGGTTTGAAAATGTGATACTTGCTAGCAGAGCAGAGTAATGGAGGTACACTCTACAGATGGAGCTTCTAATCAGATTAGCAGTAGAGCAGTTTGAAAAGTGCTTCAGAATAAAAGGCATTATATAAATGTAAGCCATTATCACTATGGGGTATATTTTTCTCCTGATGTGTGTGCATAATTCCCTCTGGAGTTAATGGGAGATGCATGCATGAATTGAAGGGAGACTATACCTGGCAGTGTGCTTCTTTTCCACTAAATAACTAGGAAAATAAAATTTGTTAGAAGGCAGAAAATGCTAGATCAGTTGAATAAGATGTTCATTGAATACCAGTCAGACTGGTCTACTGAAAACTTTGCCACTGTGTATTAAAAGCTGTACGCTATATCACAAAGAGATAAAGAGGTGATGGCAGCTCAAGTGATTCAACTGGTGAAAGAAATTATGGGAAATGGGCATATTAAGGGCCCTATTAGCAATTGTTTGGTTTTTCTGGATTTTTTTAACATCCCCAATTCAATGTGTCAAGAATACACATTTTGTAGTATCATTTGTTCTATGAATGAAGTTAATGTTATCAAACTGAAAAATGTGGTGTCCTGTCCAATCCTGAATCTTCCTTCTAATATTCATGCAAAATCCAGGAAACAGACATGACTGACATCTCTCAGATTTTCAATGTATTTTGGAGTTTTCTTGTGGTGATTCAATGATCTCTGGTTGTTACTTATCTAGACAGTAAATGGGATGATCTGAGCCATCCTGCAAAGTTAAATAACCCCACAATCAAACCCTTGGCAGAAAACACTTGGAGGAAAACTTACTGTCTCTGCTTAAGATGCCAAATACTCACTTGATTTATAGTTAGTTTTACATGACTGGAAGCAACTACATGTTCACTTCTCTCCCATTGTCATTCTTTTAGTGCAAATCTGTGCTCGTGCACTGGATTTTGAGTTGGGCTACAGCTCAGACAGTGAAGTTACCAGCTCTGCCTTCTCACCCCAGCAGCTATTACCCTTGTCATGAGCCTCATTAGAATTACAGTTTAGAGTAGGATTCTGCAACACAAAGTCCTGCTCTGAGTCAGCACCTAAGGCCATTACAAGGCCTGCAACAGCTGGAATAATACCTCAGTGAGCCATTTCAGCCTTTTAGAATAGCTGTACAATTGCCAGTTGCTTATAAGTAACACTGCCTCTAAATAGAACATAGTATTTCTATAAGCCCTATTAGTAAAATGACCAAATTATACAGAAACCAAAAAATATATTGTCAAGAATGCTGGGCAGATTTAATGTCACAGGGCAGGGGGCAGAGAAACCTGAACAGCTATAAGGTAAAAATAAGGTAAACTACAATGGCATTTGAAGTAACACACATTTATTTTTATTCATTAAGTGTTTTTCTGGCTAAGTCATTAGAAACCTCACTTCATCTACTATCCATTTTTGTCAATGTAGACCTTAAAAAAAGTGATCTGTACAGATCCCCCAACATGTGTTTACCATATACCATGCATGATTGCAACCACTCACAACAAGGTAAATAGGGGAAACTATTTCACTGGATTAAGTGAAGTCACTCTAGGCTAAATAAGGTAGTTTTAAAAAAATCTGAATCAGAGTCATTGTTTACAGAATAACTTATTAGTATCTGTATGCTAAGGTTTTGTCAGGTGTTTCATTATAAATCCTCATTTTGGAAAGTTTAAAACTCCAGGGTAGCATTGTTTTAAATTACAGGAGCATAGATTTTACATAACTATAATGCTGTTTTTAAAAAAATCCTATACCTAAAAAATATCTTTATTTACTTAAATGAAATTTGGCATGCAAGCAAGCCATAATGAAAAACAATTGGGTTTTTTTAGGGGGAGGGGGGGCAATAAATATATTTTTAATACAGAAGAGTTATTTCATTTTTTAAACTGTTTACATATGCTTGGCAAGCTAAACAGCCAGCATACTTAAGAAGCTGTCTTAGCAGGGAGCATGCCCGGTACCTGAATGTGGTCTAAAACCTAAACAATGGAATAAATAATCATAAGGCAAGCTGGTTCCCTCTTCTCTGAATTTTAGCCCATGAAAAACCAATCTGCTCCTATCAGGAGACATGGAGAATGTTTCCAATTGAGACTGACTTTGCAGCAGTCACCTTGGCTCAGCCCCTTGGAGGCTCCATTTTGTGTCCCCCACCAGAGCTGCCACCTGCGGAGCATCGCAGTCCCTTCCCATCTTGGCTGCACAAACATGCAAGATGCATGCTCAGCTCAGGCAAATCTAGGCACTGCATGGTAGACTGCTCTCTTGGGGGAGATCATGTGTGGCTACCAGCTGTCAAACCCCAAATTGCTCCCAGACAAATGTGGGTTTTGACATTATTATTTGTTTTTTAGGTGGCAGATTTAAACTTTCAAGACTCCCTTTCCATGGCCGTGGGGCTTCAGATGTAAACCTGTAGCTTTGTCATGCTTTTATCCAGTTTTGCTATTCTCAACCATTTAACATTCATTTAACATTCACTCAGTGAATACTTTATCCAATACCCATGATAGTAAGATGCACATTACAGATTTTTGTCTAATCTACTGAAATTCAAATTCTGATTTAAAAAATATGAGCAGATATGGGTAGCTGCAATACTTTTTACAAGTTTTGTAGGCAAAAGTGTACAATTGTGCGTAGGTAGTATCATTCCAAGCCTCAGCATCCCAGCCATGTACCCTGTATCCGTGCATTGCACCTATTTCAGCTTGCCAAAAACATCAAGAAAAAAGGTGCCCATAAACTTTCAAGTGCAATTGTGCCCATTTTGTGACTTTCTCTCTTGCAATAATCCAATCCAAATTGTTCCTCACCACTGGCAGTTCTTGCTTTGTGTTGGTTAAGAAACTCTGCCTAGAAAGTTGTGCATGAAGGCCTGTGCAATGCACTGCAGTAACACTGGCTGGTTTGTATTGTTATTGCATGATTAAATTAGTTTAAATACAAAGAGTTCAAATCAGTTGTTGGCTTCAGGGAACTGACAGATGCAAGGGCATTTTCTGAGTAACTATTTGTTACACAATAATGGTTTAACTTTAGATATAAAACTTTCAGACCCAAACTTAGCTCGGTTAGCAATACAGATTTTGTCTAACATGCATAATGAAACCAGCAAATTAGGTCCCATGGCCATAAACCTCAAGAAACCAGAAGGAAAGCAAACAGAGCATGAATCAAGAAGCTCTAGAAGGCAATAAACTATTGGTAACTTATAAAACTTATAAGTTAAGGCCACAAAATCAAAGTATCAGACAAGTTTAGCAGTTAAAATATGTGTGCATTTAGAAGACAAAGCTGAATTCAAAACAAAGTATGGAAGTTTGAGCCTCCTAACTTACAGATCCATGTCAATATGAGCTATATCAGAAACACAGTCATCAAAAAGAGATTAAATATTTTTAAAATTTTTTCCCACTTCATCCTCCCCTTGTGCAATTTGTCAGGGCAATACAGCATGTACAGCATTGACACCTCCCATGCTGTGTGTGGCCGTCTGCAATTTTGAACCATAATGTCTGCCTTCACTTTTAATTCCTTGACCCTGTCTGGTTTATACCTTAGCCTGCAGGTATAAAAAAAACCCCACAGTTTTTTTATTTTGCTTTTTGTTAAAAATACCAAATCTTTATAAATCTCTGTTTTAAAATCCCCCAAATACCAGTTATTGACCTGATCATATAAGTTAAGCTTTAAACACACATATTGTCCTAATTAAGTTAAAACCTATTTAGGGAGTTTTAAAATATATTTTACTGCGTCATGGTCTGTAAGAACCTCATCATATCCATTCACATTTAGTTTGCTAAGTATACGTTTGTGCATTTTTAAGCAGCCTCTATAGAACTCCTTTGCAGTAAATGTGGCTGTGCCATTGACAAGGTTGGTTTGTGAGGTTTGCAAGCTAATGCATCACTAGAAGTGACTATTCTCATGCTTAATAACCTTTTTTCTAATGATTTAAGTCACCATGAAACTTAATGCAGTAAAGAATAACAAGAGATAAAATAATTTAAAATGTATGGATGTCATTGAGTTTATCTTTCAATCCCGAGTTACTGAATGCTTTCAAAAAACAACTACCAGAAGTATCCACGCCCATTTAATTGACTGCAAATAGGTCCTGCAAATAATTTTTATTTGTAGTTGTATGAAGTGAACTGCACAGTGAGTTTGCTACAGTTTGAATGGGGGAGAGGGGGAGATCAGTGCAACCTTGAAGCAACAAAAAGGATTTTGGTTTTGTCAATTTATAAAAAAGTTTCACTCTTAGGCTGAAAGGTGCCAAGTTTCAGCATGGAATTAATTTTTACGACTGCATTACAAAGCCCCTGAAAACAGGGGTTTCAAGTGAGAATGCTGACACAGCCTTAAACAGAGTGTCAAAAAAGGAGAGAAAGGGGTGATGTAATGCATATAACTTGTTTTCTTTCATTATTGCTTCCAAAGAAGCAGCTTGTTGCCTACCCTTAGGCATCAGACGATGTTTAAGGCATGTCTCATCACAGTCTTTCTATCAGGTGTGTGGAAAAGGCCTCATGCAAACCCTCTTCTGAAATTAAACTGGTAGCTCACTCAGGGAGAAGGCACTGAATTATTTCCTCTTTTTTTAATGGGATTTTTAATCTGAGACATACAGTCTCACGTGATTTGGAGGAAACAGGCACATAGGTTATGTCTTAGCCATTCTTTGAATCTTACTTTAGGGTATGGTCTGCCACTAAAAATGGGGGTAAAAGTAATTATGAGCTACTTGTGCAGATTTAAAATACAATGTAAATTACTAAGAAAATATGATGTGGAAAAATCTATATTGGTTTTGGCTATATTTATGTCCTGACTTTTTTAGGTGGCTGATTTGGTGGTTTGCAGTGAGAACAGCTTGTATCATGTGTTGCTGCAAGTGTGAGACTTTCCGCATTCTTTTGTCAAGAAAATTATCTGATAAGGAATTGTTTTTCAGAAAGCTGAACTGAATAAAGTGAAAGAAGTTAAATATGAAAGTGCTGAAAATTTTTTCAAAACTTTGCCAAAAGATAACCAGTGAGGCAAACCAAATTCCATGAAAAGAGATCATAGCATGGCTACCTTCTTGTTGAACAAATCAATTAAATATACATTATACAGAGTCTTTACAAAGCATAATGTTGGGTTTATGTTAGAGCACCGTTATATAACTGGAGAACTCCCTGGGACACTGGAGAGGCCAATTTAAGTTATGAGGCTTTTTTATAGCATCAGCAGCTACAATAAATAACAATTCAGAAACAGTGAGATATTAAAAGGAAGGGAGGGACATGGCTTCAGTGTTTTCAGTGCTGCTCAGGCTTGGGCTTTATTTCCACCTTAAAATCTTTACCTGGCCGTGATCTGTTGTTCCATTACTGGAGGGCAAAAATGGGAGGAATTGTCTGGGCTAAATTGCAATTAGGCAGCCCTGAGAGAGGCTGGCACCAGTTAACTTGGGATATTGGAGTGAAAAGGCCCGTAATCAGCCTTCGGTCATGTAGAACAATGCATAAAATTAAATTGACATTAATGAATAATTGTGTAATGAAAATGGAAGAGGAGAGTTAATTGCATGTTACAGTGAGTGTAATGCCTAGATAACCTTGCATTTAATGCTATTCTTAGCCCTGCTGCCAAGACTTCTACAGAGCCTCTCTCTGCAGGAAGTCATTAAAGCTGTGAGTAGATAATGCAGGCTCAGTGAAACCTAAGTGGCAACAATATAACAAGAGTTTCTTTCAGACCTTAGTGTTTTCAGAAAAAAAAGGGCGTGTTGAGGTAATTTGTACACATCAGAATGAAAACAGGAAAGTCAGAGAAATCTATTTGTAGTTTGTCGAGTTCCACACAATTTTCAACTATTGCTGAAACCAAAGTCAGTTCATATAATCAAAGACAAGAATAACCATCAGTGCTTGCAACACTGTAAGTATCCAGCTGTCTACAGCTAAAACTGTTGTTAATCACCTAGAACAGCAAAGGATACAAAACACTTGACCTTAGACGTAAGGTGACAGTGGGAGACATCTTCAGCCCTATCCTATTGACACAGCTGGTTTGCACTGATAAATAAGACTTCAGAAAAGTAGAATTTAAAAACTGGGTCTATTTTCTGTATCTTTGAACATCAGAATGAATAACTGTTTATATGTGCCTGGATTTCCCAAAACATTTAAACTTGTATTCTCTGTAAAACAAGATTCCTTCTCTGTGCTTCTCCTCATAGGATTTTGTAAATCAGATCTCAGAATAAGACTTTTGTTTATTTCTTTTTAACCTTTTGCATGTCCCAGGAGAATTTACTGCAACAGACATACTTGTTTTTGCCTTAGGGACATTGGTTGCTATCATGATGTTGTATTGATTACAGTGGGATTGTCCTTCAGCAGTATGACCCTGCTTATATTGTAGACTTTGCAGTTGGGAAGTTAAAAGGACTAGAAGAAAGCTTGCCTCGTGAAAACCAACCAACCTCAAAAGAGTCAAGGGTCCTGAAAAGTACACCTTTTTGATGTGTATAGTTTTGTAATTGCTTAATCATATGCTTACATTTCCATTATTAAAAGCTAAATAATTTTCATAAATTTAATGGTTTATCCTTGCTGACATCACCTCTGCATTATGATTCTTTTTGTAAAGACAAAGTGTGAAAACTTAGTTCACCAATAGATGCCTTTTTATTTGGCAAACGATTATATTCAAAAGGCTACTCTCTGTGAATATTACACTAACTCATCAACTTTGGCTATGTGTATTCTGCACATAGTTTGTGTGTTACAAAGAGATGCGAAGAGGAGCATCCTGTTACATTTTGGGTCTTGACTAAGGCTTGGATAAGTCATCATTTAGATGAAATAGGTGAGCATTTGGATTCAGCCTCTGTAGATAAGCTGATGACCTGCAGGTATCTTAGCCTCTAAAACTGCCTCCAAGGAAAACAAGGAGCAGAATGCTACTTGCTTGGATTATTTTGTCTCTTGGTAAAGTGAAATACTTGCCATCTTAATCTTTGCATTTCTGACCTTACATTCTTTGGAAATGGTATAGAGAGTTCACATTATTACTAGGAGTGGTATAAACTCTTTGTTGTCTGGGATCCCAGCTCCATGGACATGACCATGAGACTGGGCAGAAACTATGGTGAGGAATTTTATGGACTGTGCCTACATCTGAACCATGGCTGTCGACAGACTCTTAAGAAAACCCCCCAAACTAACTAGTGGTGCCACCATCTTTACGTCTTCCACTTAATTAGTTAACAATATTTCTCAGAAGCCTGTGGCCAAGATACAAAATGAACCACAAAGGATTTTTAAACTGCAAACTGTTAATAAATATGAGGTGGTGATGAGAGTTGCCTGTAAAACTGAAAGACAGCAATGAAACTTTGAAAAAGAAATGCTTTGTCCAGTGCCTAAATGATTTGTGGACCTCACTGTAACAAGGTAACATAGCTGAAGATTGTAATGGGTTTCAAAAATAATTTAGACATGAGTACAGGGCAGTGAGAACATGCACAGTTAAAACCAATAACATTACTAGAAGTTAGAAGAAACTTCCTGTTTCAGAAGCCTTCCATTGCTGCTTTAGGGCATTTGGCATCTTCCTGTGGGGTAACTGGTAACGGCCCATACTGGTGGGGACTCCTGGGCCAGCTGGATCCTGCTTTTTCTGATGTTACCATTCCTTTGTCCCTATTTCATTAATTGGCTCCTTCCCAAAATACAACTCAGAAATAAAAATCTTTTACTGCATAGTGTGGCCATTATTGTATGAAATGTTCTGTCACTGAGGCAGGACCAGATAATTTAAACAGTGACATATTTTCTCAGCCGCTCTTATTGAAAGAGTTGAATTTTCACCTAACTTGCAAGGCTGCTTGCTTCAGCAGCTTCTTCCTGTCCCATGTAGCCAGTACATGTGGTAGCTACTCTCTCTTCCCTCTCCAGTTAGAGGCTCTACTTTGTTCACATCTTAGTGGAACCTGTTCTATTTTTGTGCTGTTACAATTACATTTCCAGTAGACCCAAGCAGGGTGGTAGTAACTCAGCTTAGAACAAAACTTTTGATTATTTTCTGCTAAGCTATTGTGCGTGACAGCGAAGATACTTTGTGCGGTGTACTAAACAGTTTGTGCATTTATGATCCCTACATTTCTTTCTAGTTACCATGCTGTGCTCTGAATGTTATGGAGGTCAGCTTCAGATAAAATGTGGCCCAAGTCTTTGAACTTAAGTGTCTAAATAGGGTCATGGATATAAGTAATCTGTTTGTAATGTGAACAACTTTGAAAGCAATCCACTTACTGTTTCATGATTTCAGTGGACTATTCAGATTTTCTGGATATGCTCTGAGTCACGCAATGCCCTGTTGAGTACATTTGCTATGTAATTCAGTACAGGGATGCTTGCTATTAAGAATATCAATGTGCCATGGATGAGATTGTTGACAATACCTACATAGTACACAAGGGCCTGTGAGTAACAAGGATAAATGCCAGTGGTAAATCGAAGCTTGTGTGAGTGCTTATGCTTGCAAAAGAGTGAGTGTAAATTATTGCCTTGGTATGGATATTAATGCTTTTGCCACAGAGTGTGGACAGGGATGGGTGCAGGCTGATGTAAATGGGGGCTATGCAGCCCTGGGACTGCACCAGGTGATGAGTGCATGTAACACCCCAATGTACAGGGGAAGCCAAAAAGTCTTGTCTCTCTTCCTTGCACCCACAGATGCTGAAACATCCATGCTCTGAGAGTGAATGGATTAGGAATTCAGTTCAGCTGAATCCCATTTTAAATTTCAGTGGGGAATCAATGTCAGACAATCCCTGGTACTGGGATACCTCAATTTTGAGCAATGTATCTTCTTTCAGTTTCTGCTTATACTTCACCTGCTGCTTAGTGGGATGCATTATATAAGTGGGTTTTTTTGTTAACATGTGTCCCAGGCTCCATTCCTAATTCATTTTCCCATACAATGAACAAGCTGTGTTAATTTCCTTCCTTAAGCTGCCTAGCATGTGTTTTAAATTGTTCAAACTGAGCACAGAATTGTCATATCAGATTCTTTGAGACTGTAGCACAGTAAAGAAACAGCTAAACTTCAGCCTTCTGCTACTCTTTCCCTTCCATGGAAACTGCTATAAGGAAAATAGAACAATTAAGTGACTTTTAAGTCATTACTAGTTTTATCTCCTTAGGGGAGCATTAATTTTTTATTTTCATTTTCTGCATTCTTCTCTCCCAGATTCAAGGATTTTGTATAGTTGGATAAGGTGGAGCTCTTTACTTTTAAAATATGTGGATGTGAGTCCATTTTTACTGTTTGCTTTGTGCTAGTACTAGTACATTAGCCTCTGTGGATTTTGTTAATCCAGATTTACTTGTGTGAGAGTTGACTCTGACCCAGAATGTGCTTCATGCAGTGCATTTTAAGGAATGGGAATGTGCTTTCATGAATTCTAGCTGAAGCTGAAATAGATGTTGACGCTATAAAGGCAATATGTGAATCCTCTAATAAAAACCCATAATTACATTGACTAGAATTCAGGGAAATAGCTGAACTATATTCACCAGGAACCTAACATTTGGAAACTTTCTGGATGGTGTGAATCAGTATATTTAGTGAATGTTTTCAGCTTATTGTCTTCTTCATATTTGTATTTGTATTATGGAATTCATCTGATGACTCACAGACACAGGATTTTGCTGAATTGCTCAAAGTTACAAGTTGAAATGGTCTTTCCTGAATTCACACACTATTCTGAGCAGATTAGTTTTCTGTTTTCTCTTATTTTCAAGGCCTGTGGACTTCGATGAAGGTCAAAACAAAGGAAAAGAGCAGTCAAATGCAATTTGAGGAGTTTTATTAGAATGGGTTATAAAATAGGGGGCAGATGGACCAACAGTTTTCCAAAGCATTGGAGAAGAATTAAAGAGCATAGCAGAGTTTTGCTGTTGACAAATTGCTGATGAGGAGTGTAAATTTTGCTGAAGAAGACCTACTTGTCCATTCCTAGTCTCAAAAAAATAATAACTATGAGGAGAAATCCAGTTCCTTGTATAGCCCGTGTTTGACAAGCATGTGAAGAGGATAAGGAACATTTGATCACAGGCTGTAAGCATCTATCATTGGGAAAGGACTTTTGTGAAGAAGGTCTAAAAAAGAAGCAAAACAAAGTATGAGATTCAAGAAAGTTTAAGTTTTTAATAGTCAAGATTACTGAGCATTGCATCAGGTTAACAGCTCTTGTGTTTGGTTCCTGATCAACAGTAAGCATTCATTAATTGTAAGGTTATTCTAAAAGCTGTGGGCTGTTTTTGGCAAAGGAGGTTCTAAAGGATGACCATTGAGTCCATGGCACACAGTGCTCACAGTACAGGTGGCACTGTATGAAATGCAAGCAGCTGTGGATGCACAGATGCTGAAGATTAAGAAGTACCCCTATCCCAGTTCTGCCACTGGTTCTGCTGGAAAAAAAAGAGCAGGTTCCTCATGAAAGGAATCTTATATGTTCTTAAAAGGAATATTTGCTTTTCTTACAAATTATACTGCTCCTAGATGCTATTTCCTTTCTCTTTTAAATGGACATATATTTGGTGAAAAATTTATGGAACAAAGCAACTTCTGTCTGATGCTTAAAGAAAACTGAAGGAAGACTATTGTTATGCTCATATTTTATTACACTATTTATCTAATATGGAAGTGCAAGAAAAAATAGCTTTTGTTTCAGTTTTTCATAGCTTTTACACAAATATGTTGATTTCACAGAACCGACTAATCAATTAAATTAAGTTTTCTGATCTTACTCATTTTTAATAGCTCCATTATTCACTGTATCAAAAAATCAAGAGGATGATAAGATAATAATTTTCTCTTGGAACTGTGGAAGTTTCTGAATTAATTTAAAAGATACTGAATCAAGAAACACATTGGTATGATTGAGGAGCTGAAGCTGAATCTTTATTATTCAAGCTTGTTAAACCCAGTTCAGTGGGACAAATGAATTACAGCTATAACTGGAACCAAAAGGATCAACAGTTTGTGCATAAGTGATTGTTTTCTCTGGACATAGACACTGTACATACCTTCCTGCATTGAAATCAAGATTCTAACTAGATTAATGAAGTATATAATAAGTAAAGAGCTGAACAGTTGATTAGGTTAAGGAAATGCAAACCTTTTCATTAGGGTCATTTTTTTAGCTATGTGAAAGTTAACAAAGCACAATGGTCACAATGACACTTCCTTTTTTCCATAGAAATCTGCATAAGCTTTTATCAGTTTTAAATACTTGGCATGTCTTTTACATGTTATTTAAATTAACTCACTGCAAAAAAAGTAAAGTATAGTATGTTGTAATAGTAAACTCCTTTGAGATTTTTTTTCATCTTGTTAAAGTAAAATTTTGATTTGTTTTCTCATAACTTACCAAAATAAGGAATATGTTATGCATTGAACAAGGTTAGTTCTATTTTAGAATCTATGTGCATGATGATGTAATTATTTAATACTGAGAAAGCTTGACTTTTCTGCTGTCTTGCGGCTCCTACAAACTTACACCAATGATTGCTAGAATTTTAATTGCAATGGTACAGGCAGCTGGAGATTGTTATTATCTCCTGCATCTGTAGCAATTATGTAGGATGCCACAGCAGTGGTTATTTAAGAATCCTTGCCATTATCTATGTGGCTTGGTCAAAAAACAATGATGAGCCTGTTACTGTTTCATCCTGAGAAAATGCCTGCAGGTGGGTTGAGTGGATGTAAGCTGGCTCGGGTTCAGCCACTTTAACATGCTGATGCTCCTCTCACCTTGTCTTTGGTACCTGTTGAGATTGCCTGCCTGTCTACATACACCCTCAGCCTGGCCAAATCTGTGACTATGGTTATGAGGTTCTTCCTTTTCTGTGATGAAATGCTGATAAAGTAGCTCAGAATCAACATCACTCTGGTCCTCAGTGCAATGGGTAAGCTGACATCTATCCCTGGAGTCTGGGAAGAGTCTTTCACATCAGCTAGACTGACTGAAATGAGCTCAGTCTCTATTTGTTTAGATCAGAAAATGTGGTCAAATTTGTGCGAAATGCTAACACAGGGACTTTTTTTTCAACATTTTGCTCTAACTACTACTGGTTGCTATGAATTGATAGTTATTTTTGCTTGGACAGTGATTCAGAACAACAAAGGCATCTGCTGCAGAGAGGGAGTCTTTGACACATGCTCATATGTGGCTGTACCATTGCTTGGACTTGGACTCCACTTTCTCAGCCCCCTGAACATTGTCAGCCATACCTGAAAAAAATCCTGGCTACTGTTTGAATGCCACCTTTTATTCTGTTGACATTTTTAACATTTCCATTTCTGTAACATGCATATTAAAACACAGGTCAAAATAGTCTCTAAAGTATTTAGATGGTTGAAAAGACAAATGCTTAGTGGAATTTGCAAAATCTCTGAACTTTGGGTTTCAGTCCCCTTGATTGAAATGGAAGTCAGGATGGCAATGTCCTTAGGTGCCTAGGAAAATCCTACCCAGCACAAAATGACACATTTCAAAGTCTGATCTTTGGGGCTTGTGTTTTCTGGAGACTCAGGAACAAAAAAATATTTTTCAATTTGCAACACATTGCATCTGAACAGACTTAATGATTCCCACTCTTATATCAACCTAATACTAATATTGCACACACCATCACTCTCACTTCATTTCTTCCCTGAAAATTGTCTGCAAGTAGCTTACTTCAGCTCATGTCCCAAGAGCAACAAGTATGAGATCTACCAGACAGAAGAGTGTTTGAGAGTTAAAAAGGCCTTGCAGAAAAAGCAGTGCCCTCTCAGTATGTTTCCATCTGAACAAAGATGTTTTGTCCTTAATCTGAGTCAATATGTGAACTTTAAATAGCAAGTTTTTAAGTATCCAGCACCTCCAAAGATTTAGAGCTTTGTCATTTTTAGGCCAATAGTTTAATTGCATACAGTCTTCCATCCTTCCTCCCTGAGAAACTGGAGAAACAGGATGAATCAAAGGAGACTCCATTCAACCCAAACATATTACTATTATTGTGTTTTCTTTCTCAAATGAACCAAAAAGAAGCTCAAATGGCCATACCGTGATTTTTCAGCATGTTCATATTCCTTTTATAAAGTTTTATCACTCTGGAGGGAATGAAACAATTACCAGTTTACAAAACCATTACTTTTTATTTTGTTATTTCATTTCTTGTGCATTGTCCCTTGCAAGCAAATTAAACAAATTTTTAGCTGGCAGTTGGGAGAATGACATAGGGATAAATGAGATTGTAATGAGAAAGGAGCTGCTGATTCAACTAGGTGGGGAAAGCAAGGATTGCACTGTGAAATACATGGTACCTTGTAACACTGCCTCATTTAAAGAGCAGTGTGTCAGTTTGAACCTATAACACACTGGCATACTACTTTAAAAATAAACAAAACAAAAAATCCCAAACTAACAAAAACCCAAAACAAACAAAACAAAATGTTGCAAACACAATCCAAAAGACTTCTTTCAGAACTCTGCAAAAGCTCTTAATGGTATGAATGGTTGTGATCCAAGCTACAGACAGAGAAATTCCTCTACTGATTCAACTGTTGCTTACAAATATAAACTAGAACATCCCAGCTGTACTCTTGAGAACCACCAACTGTGAACTGAAAATGTTGCTCTTAGCCAGTGCTGAAAAGAGGATGCACTTTGTCTTAGAATGACACCAGGATAGACATTATTTATTTTCTCATTCTCCTCTTAAAAGTCGTTTTCATGTCCTATCACTCATTGCCATGTCTGTGCACTTCTTTCAGAGCCGATGTGTAGCCCTCACCATGACACAAACTGCATGTTTATGTCTTTCCACATTCAGAATCTTCTTGAGAATAATCTTGCCCCATGTGAATCTCTAGCCTGGAAGTCTGTCCACAAAATGGGCAGTGGAGTGCTGGACTTGAGCTACACAGCAGCTGAAAGGAGGGCAGTGTGTAAGCCACAATTTCATCAGCTTCCTGTGCTTTTCACACATCAGATGCTCATCTGGAAACCTGATCTAACCAGAGGCTGAGGTGAATTGTTCACAAATTATCATAGGCAAAGCTCCAGAGAAAATTCTCCAAAAGGAGATAACACCAGGAGGGTTAAAGCTGTCCTGTCTCTCATTAGGTACCTTTCACCTGAGCATAGCTGAGAACACCAAGGGACTGCTTATGAGGAACACTGGCACAATCGTGCATTACTTACACTGGGTGTGTCTGCTTCCTGTCATGTTTTCAGCTCATAAATACTTAAACCTATTGATACACTCTGCTGAATATAGCTAGGGATTAATACAAGGACTATACAATTGCATGGTGCCCAGTGGAATCTATAACATCTTTATGTTAAGGAATGTGTATATCTCGTTGTCTTCCTATAAATGACAAATGCTTCCTGCCTTTTTTTCCCCCTCTCAACTGTGCTTTAGCTATGTCAATATTGAAATGTTTGCTCAGCATAGAGATTATTATTCCAGTTTGGAATTTTTATGAGACCCGGGCCCACGGCTGACCTTCCTTTCATGAATTCTGGCACTACCTCACCATGAGCACTTCCTAATTGCTGATTACAGCTTATCATTACAAGAAGACACTTATAACCAGGGAATTGAACCAGTATGTTTGAATCTGTTCTGGGTCAGATCCAGCTGTGACTGAAGCTGTTTTAGCTGGGCTCTGATTCCAAGCCAGTAGCAGTTTATTGTTCAGTTCACAGAGTCCCTTACAGCAAGGGGACTCCATCCCCTCCCCTTACCATGAGCATAATTTTTAGTCCTGGGCCTGTACTGGATTTTTAAAACCTGAAATTTAGCGTGGGGGACCATGTTGCTGGTGAGAAATACAGGTGGGCCAAGGACTAGCCCACTAGAGGAGTGGGAGTGATGGAAAGGTCAGCTTCCTGCCAGGTAAAATCTCCTTTCTCTCCCTTGTAAAAACTCAAATCCATCAAACATTGATATCTTCTTGCCACTAGGTATAGTAGTGGAATAGCTGCAGGAAATTAAGGCCAGTGAACGACAGCCAAATGAGAAACAGCAATCACAAGAAGCAGTTTACCTCAATCTCACCTTAGCAGGTAGTCCCTGAGGGTAGCTGATTCCAGGGAAGAAAATTTGTGACCATCTGCTGGTGTTTATTTTGACAAGGAAAGGAGAAAAGAGCAGACATGGGGCAGGATGGTGGTTTTTAAAGGACTCTTAAAGTCAAGCTGTCCTCTTGTTGCACAGAATGTGCATGGGGATGTTGCTTTTCAGCTGAACTGGTGTTTCAAGCTGCAAAGGTCTTTGTTTTTCTTCAGTTTCAGTTTGATATCTGGGATCAGTAAAATTTCCAAAATAACAATGTAAGTTTACTTCCAGCTTTGGGAAACATTTTGAAACAGTTCATGGTTCAGGTTTAGTTTGACTTCTTTTCATAACAGAAGAATGAAAAATGGGACTTTCTTATTCAGTCACTGACATTGATTTTAAATGAGAAACTGCAGAAATATGTCAGATGTGCTCTACTCTATAGTAAGTTTTTATTTGCAGTTAATGAACTCAACATCACAGATGACTTAATCATAGTGGAAGCCCCTGACTTTGGTGTCAGTGCTCTAAGCAGTCATTCACGTGATTCTTGGTACAAAAGCAAAGGCTCTGTGTCCTTTAGCTGCACTCTTGTCTTAGCCCAATTTCTGCTGGAGCAGCTTTGTTGTGAGGCATTCAGTTTCACACAGGAATCCAGATGTGGTGTGCTGCTGTCCCTACATGCAGATCCTGTTTGCAAGTCAAGTGGCTCTGTGTGGTGTGCAGGGCTTGGCCTATGCTTAGGTTGTTTCAGCTCATCTGACTACCTTTTGTCTTCCTGCTAACAGTGCAGGTGTTTGCTTGAGATCATGTGAGCGTTGTCCTAACCCTGGAACTAATTCAAGCAGTTTGTGGTTCTGCTTTGGTTTTGATAGTTAAGCAGACAACTGTAGAAGAGAGCCTGGGAAATGCATGTGCCACTGACTGACAGTCCTGGAAAGATGGGCTGTAAGTACATCTCAGAGAAAGGCCACTGGGCACATGGCATCAAACATCATCTGTTGGAGGTCACCAGGGCTGCTGCAGAGGGAAATGCTGCCACACTGACCTGCTCTACCAGCATTAGCATATAGATAAAGAGCCAGTGGAGATACAAATCTCAACTTCAAAAAGCCTTTAGTAGTTTTCCTCACCAAACAAATACATCTGGACTGATTCCAGAAAAAAATGTTCTTTTACTGATTAAAATCTGGTAAAATGCTAGTAATCAAAATATAAGGTATAACCACGACTTTTCAGGATAGGGAAGAGTTGGTGGTGTCATCTCCCAGGGTTTGGAGAGGAGAAGGAGTGGATGAAGAATGATGGAGGTGGGAGGGAAGTTAACAAAATTTGCAAAACCATGAAGGCAGAGGATGAGCTGAACTGCTATTCACCAACTCTCACAATACTACAACTAGAGGGACAGATAAAAAGACAGAAGGTTCATTTTACAATACGAGGTAATTCTTTGTAAGACAAGCAGTGAACTTCTGCACTTGCTGCCATAGGTGGATGACAGTTACTAGAGTGCTGATATCTCCTTACTAAAGTCAGAGGTGGCACACTATCTGGAGCAGAAACACTGGCAGAAATAAAATCTTTTATTTTCAATTTCTATAAGGTCATGACATTTAGCAGGTAAACACACTTTACAAAGATAGAGAGATGTACACATATATACATATGTGCGTATGTACACACACTCATGTATATTTCACTCTACCTCTTCTGTTAGTGAATTCCCCTGCTCTACCACATATATATACCAACTCTGTAATTGCCTCCCTTTCACAATCTCCTCAAACCAAACACAGGCTATCTTCTGACTAATGAAATCTTGAGATTTGTGTCTGCTAGCAGCAGAAAGCTTATTGACATTTCACCTTTTTTTTTTTTTTTTGTCATATATGGCATTGGGGTTTTAAGCTGTGGAGCATTTATGGCAAGTCATGGAATGGTTTGATAGTGTCAGCAATCTGCACCTTCTCAATTTTGAGTCACATCTAATAATTTCTCTTTGGGAGAATATTTTCAGATACATTGTGGGGAAAAAATATTATCAGATGTTGTCTATTTTGGTTGCCTCCATGGAAGCAGTAAGAAAGCAAGGAATGATGCATATCATCTTCTCTGGTAGAATTTTAAACTATATTTCAAGGTGTGGGAAGAGCAGGGAAGTGCTTTCTGTGAGCTGTTACTGTGAAGAGGACAAGTGTCCTTCATGACTGATCAGCCATCAGCTGGAAGATTTTGAATCCCTTATTAACAATTGTTACTGGTGAATGCTGCTTCCAAGGAAGGCAGGATGCTTACCACCTGTGCTCATGGTGCCATCATCAACTGATACACAAATAACTGTGTCTTACTTTGCTTAGGCAGACTGCTTCACCTTCTGCCACACAGCTTTGTGGAATTGATGTGCTCTTTAACACCAGTGGCTTCTGGTCACAATAGTAACTTCTTCCACTTTTTGTCCCTTCTGTGCTAGGTAAGAGATGTCTGGATGGTGCTCACCGGGCCCAAGCAGTCCTAGATGCTTTCACTGCCTCGTCAGGCGCCTCACTGAGCTCTGCCCAGCATGGCAGCATGGGCCAGTTTGAACGTGTTCCACCCGTGCAGCTCTGGCTTCATAGCTGGCTCTGGATGGGATTCAAGCTCATTTTTAGAAAGTTGTGTCTATTTTGGGGCCTACTTAATCGACTTAGCAATAGCCCTTGTACCCAGACCCTGTCCTACTGTCAGCATAGGTGCCTCCTGATAAATCTCAGAGTGCATTTTTGGTCACTAGAGAACATTTAAAATTAATATTTGATAGATTTCATTATTTCATGCTGCTGCTGCTGCTGTAGGTACATTAAGAAGAGAGGAAGTGAAACAAGATGTAGCAAGTAATATAGGATTAGCTGTGTGGGACTTCATGCCACATAGGGAAGAAGTCTACTACAGAAGCTTGTGTCAAGTATGTACATCTTCTCAAATGCACTTTTTGCAGTTTTTGTTGCTGAAGAAATGGTCACTGCAGTCATTTCATTCAGTATTTCTCTCTCTCAAAGCACAAATGGTTTAGAGTGAAAGAGACAGTTGCTGTAAGTTCTTCCAAGTGATGCAGTTGGCTGGTAACCAAGAGACAGCACCATTCCTTGCTGCTTGACTGCCCTGCAATGTCAGCTGGACCATGTGGCTTCACTTCTCTGAGTATAGTTTCTTCTTGTGTAAAATGAGAGCACTGCAGAGCAATTAAAATCAGTGGGTGAAGGGACTCATGTAGGAGTTGCATGTTTTATTCTACAGCTAAGGTAATACAGGCAGCTGTACTGTAAGACAACCTGTGCATCTAGAAATTATCTCCCTGTCATTCACACCTACTTCACCTCTCACAAAGGTATCAAATATTCTATTAACAACATTTTTAATGATTGTCTACACAGGCAAAGTTCTGTGTCGCACAATTCTTTCTTTGTCAGAATATAGGTCACCGAGCCAATGAAATTGCTGTGACTATGATAAAAAAGAGCAATTTTATCCACTTGGGGTTGGGGGGAGTGTCTTTGAAAACAGCTAGGCTGTAATCATATGTGGGAAGATTTTAGTGTCTGTAATTCTATCCAATAGCCAGAAGGTGGTCTAGAGAAAGATACTGCTTTTTGCATACCTCTTGCACATAACACCACTAAGTTTGCCATAATCATCTCCTCCAGTAAAAAGATTTAAAGACAGTCTCCTGTCTTAAGAAAGTAGGTACATCAGAATACCCTGATTTTTTTTGTCTGCCTTAGTGATGGATTGACAAATTTGAGTTTAAGCTGACTCCACAAGCACCTCTGTGTTACTGCTTTTCATCAAAAGATGAGAAAGAATTGCAGCTTTTGATACTGTTGTCCTTGATGCTAGTGCTGGACACAGTGGCCTGTCACAGACAACTGAAAAGAAAGATTTCCTGCTTCATTTTCTTCAATTTTTTTGGGGGGATAGGTTTCTTGAATGTTAAAGAAAATTAGATCAAGGCTTCAGATTTTTTTTTCCAATGTTTAATTTTACCTCAGCACCTGTGAGACACAAGCTATTTGTGTAGCAGAAATCACAATTCCCAGCCAGCTCTCCTATACTTTGTACCGAACCTTCCTATTTGTCAGTGTGAAAAGTTCAATGTTGAATCTTGCTACAGAAGTTTGCAAAAGTGGCCGTGCTTGGGAAAACTTATGTCCTGCAGTTTTCAAGTTTTTCAGGTTTATTCTGGTAAGTATAAGCATTTTGTTTACAGCATTCTCCTACTACATAACATAATAACTGATTTAAGAGTTTTGGAGCTTGTGCATTAGTCCACTTAGTACAAAGTTCTGGAGACAGGTTATAATAAGTTGCATTGTGATGTTTTTGCAGTTGTGGGCCATATTGAATCTTTTTTGTACTAGTGCATAAAGACCAGATAAAATCTCCATTCCTATAGCCAAAGAAACACAAAAAAATTGTTCTCATTAGTTTTCCTATATAAAAAATATAAGAAAAAATATAAGATATATAAAAAATATTTTTATATTTTAATATTTATATTTTTATATTTCTTATATAAGAAATAGAAGAAATATTTTCCTTATAAAAAATATAAGAAATAACAGACTGGATACGTAATAGAAAATGAGAGGATGTTTTATGATTTTGTTTCATGTTAAATTACTTGCAAAAATATGTTAAGATCAGTTACATGACAGGAAAAATTGTTCCTGCTAATTTCAGTGTAACTCTTACTGATCTGCACTGAAGAGGCTGCCTAGACAAACAGCTATGTGAAAGGCTTTCCACAGGCTCCTCATCCTGCAAGCATTGATCTATTGACAGTTCCTGTGTGGTGGAAGTTTCTGAATGAGGACTTGCAGACCCCCATCTTGATTTTCAGAGAAAAGAAGCACATAAGAATCAGATCAGATTTCATGTTTTCTGGGTAAATATGTACTACCAAGTAGCTTGAAAATTTTTGTTTCATTTTTTTCACATTCCTTTTGTGTCTAAATACTTTGGTCTAACCAGGCCATATCTAAATCAAACTGAGTAAAAGGAGAGGATGGAAGGTATGTGACAGATGTGCTCCCTCTGAGAGCATAATGATCTGCACTGGTCAGGTTGCTGCACACTATGTAAAGCAGAGGAGTGTTCCTCAGTCTTGCACCCGGAGCCCCTAGACTTCAGGAGTGCCCTGTCCATTCAGAGAGAGCCTCTGCCCTGGGGGCAAGGCTGACTGCCCTCAGTGCAGTCTCCTGTAAGGAAGTAGAGGAACAAAAGATGACTCCAGTGTGCACACAGGTAACAAAAAGAAAAGAGCAAGACCAAAAATTCATCCTTTGATGTTCATGGGGAAAATAACACTTTATTTTCTTCTTTTTTAATGTTTATGGTCATGTTATATGTCCATTGTCAACACTTCCTTCAGGAAAGGAAAACTAAATTGTAAAATGGAATCATTTTACGAAGTGAAACCCCAGAGGATAACTTTGGAATATCTTTGTATACCTGCAGTATACAGTTGACATACTCTCTACTATTCTGGCTGACAATTAATTTGAGATTCAGGGGACACAGTGGTTAATTTGTACATCCTTTCAAGTAAATGGGACTATGCCAGCTGAAGATGCTGCCCTGCACTGAAACCATATCTATGCAGCTGATGATACACAGGTGATTCATGGGGCCTTCTTTCATAGCAGGATTGCATTCTGATGGACCATCAGGGAAAGCAGTGTCCTCTTTTTGAGAATGCTCTGTCCTCAGAAATAGTGGAAAGTTTATGAAAATTCCACTGGATGCAACCAAATAGTGCATGCACAATAAAGCAGTGATTTCAGGTACCAAGGAAAAATAGGTTCTCTATAATTCATGCCATTCTTTGCATGAGTAGATAATTCCAACTGTTGTCCTTGACCAAATTGGTGCTGCTGAGCATTTGTCCAACTGGCTGCTGACTTATACCCCAGTATTGTCTTCATTCTAATGGGGGAGCAGTTTCTATAAGCATATAATTTATAAAGTGCTGTGGAATCCTTCAGGATGAAAGATGCTATGTAAATATCATGCACTGTATTACATTCCAGACATTAATAACATTTTTTTTCTGTTACTTCACCTATGAGATAAACTGAGGACAGGGAACATATTTTGCGTTTCTGGGCCAAGGTGATTGAAAGAAAGGGTATATGTATTGTTCATAGAGCTAAGCTCTCCTTAATGCTGCTGGTCAGGTGCTAAAGCAGCAAGTGCTTCCCCTCCCATTCACGTGTCAGATCAAGAAATGTGTTTGGGCATCATGTACAAGGTGTGGCAGCAGCTAACTCCACCCCCTGGATCTCTAGGGGGACTAAGTCACCCCAGCCTCTCATCTGGCTAGTACAAAAGCTGCCATCAGCTGCAAGGCTTTGCAGGAAACACAAACAGGACTTTGCAGTCCTGTTAAAAGGATGCAGCAGTGTGTTGTTCATAGGATGTCCTCTGTCTCCAGCAGCCTGTGTTGCTTCTTAGAACTCCTAAAGGGACAGCACCATGACCAGTAGCCCGTCATCAGAACAGAGCTTGTCCTTCCAGAAGCTTGGCCCTTGAGTTGAAGGAAATCTTACTGTAAACCTTCCCAAAGTGGAGAAAAATTCTAGGTGAACAACCTCATTTATCCTTAAACAAAGACTTCACTGAGTTTCTTATAAGATCTTACAGCATTTTAAGCTATTTTAGCTTTCTGTTGGATACTCTGAGAGCCTCCATTCTAGTTTTGTTTTGTTGATGGTTTCTTTGTCTCAAAAGGAGAAGTGTGTAGGCACATAAGAGACATAAAAGCGTAGTCATGAAGTTGTCTAAACAAGAGGAGTGGTTTCTCTGCTTTTTGTTGTTTAGGGTTGATTTTAACTTCAAAAAAAGGTTGCCTGGGATTTTAAGTTTGAGGTGGAAGTGTTTGTCAACTTTAATTCTCTGCAGTCTGCCTCCCTTATCCCTAGCTGTGTCATTGCTCTGCAGAACATCAAACATTGGAGGGCAATGGTGACCTGTGTTGTTTTAATCTCAGACTAAATGGTTCTTTTGTTTTGTTTTAAAAATGAGCCCTTAACTTCTGTAAGCTCCATTCTTCTCCAGAGCTTTGCAGAAATAAAATACATCAAGATGAAGGAGGCATAGTATGACAAAAGTGGTGGTTTTATTGAAAGAGAGCTTTGTCGTATTTTGCTTTTGAAATACGTTTAAAACAGAGTTTAAGGATTGGCAATTTGTTTAAAGAAATGGGTAAAATATTTAAAACCACCACTTTATTTAAACTATTGTGCCTCCTTCAGTAAACATTCAGTACATGACTGAACCCTGTATGAACTTGTGCTTGTTGCTGGTTAAATAGATTCTGAGCTTAAATGAAAAGGGGCTGCTATTGAGAACAGGACAAAAAAGTTGCATGTGCATTTTTTTTTTTTAATTTGCCCACACACAAGCTCTTACCCCCAAAATACTGCATTCACAGGATCTTTTATTAAAACACCAATTTTTTTTCCTAGGCCTCAAAGTACTAAACTGAAAGCAAGCTGTTAACAGAAATGAGTAATTATTGAAGCTCTAACAGGCAGCTTTCATTGAAGTTGATTACAGCAGCCATATAATCACTTTTACGGATGCTGTAATCACAGTAGCAGGGAATGCTTGACTTGGTTCTTATTGTTTTCACTCAGGGTGGAGGTAGGGGGCCTGCAAGAAACCCGTTTTACCACCTCAGTACAATTTCTGCTGTAAAGGAAATCTGCAGAGCACTGAATGAAGCAGAGAATCATTCATTCTTTCTTTATTAGCATTTTCCCCTCCCTCACATGAGAGTCTGTTGAAGCCAGGAAATTGCTGTTATTCAATATGCAAGCCAGAGGTTGTAATGACCATTTGTGAGGGTATGACCAACAATTACAGACCTTAATGAATAGGAGTAATCTAGTTGAGACTAAACACTAGTAGCAACTCTGGTGCTGTCTCTGGTTAAATTAAAAGAACAGCAATGCAAAGGAAGTTAACAAGAATTAATTAGTTAGATCAAACTGAAAACCTACTCATTAGTGATGTTATAGGCAAAGTAAAAGCCTATCTTCAGTGCAATTAGGTAGACAAATGAATTGTACAACTGACTGATTCACACCTGCTAACAGCTAAGGGCTATAGCTGATATGTATGGGATCCACTTTTTACAGTTCATGCATACTTGCATAGTTTAATGGATCTTGCATTCCTGAATCAGCCTTCATTCCTTCACCTTGTATTCATGTATTTGATCCAAACATTAGTGTTGCTTAAAGATTCTGACGCAATGTGGCCGCAGCTTTCAGAAGTGTCCATAGAATTGTAACGTCTCCTCAATCTGCCATACAGAAGGGATCTCAGTTGGCAGATCGTTCTTGTTAATTTTTTAAGAACTGTTTAAAGATTCTTGTTCTTGACAAGCTCTCGATTGTGCTGAAAGTGGACAGATCTGCAGAGAAAGATCATGTCATCACTTAAAGGAATAATCCCATGATCCAAGATTTTGACACTTAGGAGAAGAAAACAATTGAGAAACAAAGGAAAAAGTCAAAATCCTTAGAGCTGTGGAGTAGCTGTTAGACACCTGCAGGTCTGACTGTCTTCAGATGTTGTATTTGCAGAAAAGTCCTGGGGATTCATGAAAAGCAACCAGAATGGCAGTGATTAGAAGAACACAAGGAGATTTTTTCCTCTCCTCAGTTGCATTTTCTTTTCCTGCTCTTGACATTAGTCCTAGGCTTAGGTACTCCCTACGTGGAAACCGAGGTGCAGAACCAACCTGCAGTATACAGTTGACATACTCTCCTATTCCAACTGACAATTAATTTGAGATTCAGGGGACACAACAGTTAATTTGTACATTGTGTTTTTCTGGAGGCAAATTGAGAAGCCACAGTGTACTTTGCTTCCTCTTTCTGACATTATTTTTCAGTCCATGGTTTTATCTTGAAATTTTTTACTTTGTTAATATTTCACATAGACCCCCAATTCTGTAATGCTCTGGGAGGCTGCCACAGTTTCAACTCTATGTTATGAAGAAACTTGTTTACTTCATAGCCATGCAGTCATGTTGTGGACTTAACTATTTTGGCTCTGTTTTGATGCAGAGTTTTGATCTAAAGTGGTTTTATTTGTTATCAAAATAGCTCAAAAGCAAAACAGACATAGTGGGAAGTGCAGCTCTGAACCTCTTTTTTATTTTTTTTTTTTTTGAACTCTTTAATACACCGTAGTTTATTTTCTTTTATTTATTTATTTTAACTGCCTATCTTAAGGAGAAAATTCTCATAAAGTTAGAGCATTTGCACTGTAGAATAAATAGCCTCTCTGACTTGGCTAGTTTCAGACTTGTTTTCAATTTAAAGGGGGAGGTTTGAATTTAAAGTACATGATTTAAAGATTTTTTTTATTAGATCTTAACAAATGACATCTCTTATTTACACACAAGAGACTGACTCCCTAAAACTCTGCCTGGATATGTAAATCTCCCATCCAGATATACACATAAAATGGATTTTTTGGACTGAAAACCCAAGTAAATGTACCTATTACAACAGAAAGACCCCTCTGAGTCCTCTAAAAGCTTTTTTTGGTGGATGGCTTCAGTGTATGTTTATAAGCTTTTTTTAAACAAATGGAGCCAAATCCAGGTTTAGTATAATTCTTTATATGTATATATACATATTTGTAACCCTAGCTTTCACCTAAAATTAGGGGTTGATGCACTTTCCTTGTGCTAATGGGAGTTGTATTGAAATGGGTCACTGCTGTTTTCCCAAAGCTGCTGTTTCCACAGCAGGAGCAAAAGTCACCTCCACTAGAAAGAGGCATCTGAAGATGTCTGTGGTGAAATGAAATATATATATATATATCCCATATAATATATATCCCATCTTTTGACTCTGGGCTCCAGCTCATGAGGGACTTGGTGCAGGACTGGGTCTCTGGGAAAATCTCACCTTCCAGCAGCCTTTCCAGGAAGGGCTCAGGGCATTAAAGTAGTGAGGAGTTACAGGAAGCCAGGCGCTTCCTTCAGTGCCTTCCCTCCCAAGTCTCATGGGTGCAGCCAAGCCAGGCAAGGGGTTCATGCAAAACCCTTCTAAAGTTGCATGAGAGCAACTTTGAACCCAGGGCGTTTCTTATGTTGGGACAAGGCTGTAATCATTTGAAAGCGGCCAAATGGATATTTATCAAGGTTTGTTTTTAATAAAGTTATTTCCTTGCTGACAGACAGGTTTTAACCTTCTGGAAAGAGGGGTTTGTAATAGAAATGTTGACACAACCTCCCTCTAGGGGTGCGGCTGCACTGCTGCAGTGATGGTGTGCGGACAATGCAGTAACAGGGCACTGACCCATAACTGACAAGAAGCAAGGCTCCAACTGCATTATAAAGGTCATTCTCCTATTTGTGAAAATGAAGTGTGTTTTTTTGCTCTGCTCTCTGAGTTTTCTGTTCTCTCTTCCCTTGCCCATCTCCACCCCAAATCCAAACACTTTATATTTTTAATTTACTGGTGTGATGAAATTTTTAGTGTTATGCTAAAAAATCCTACAGGAACTAAACCTGGCTCTTATAATTACCTAATCTGTGTTCAACACGGGACACCCAAAAAAACCCCAAACAAGCAAACAACCAAGAAGGAAAGCCATTTTTGCAGTTCCTGTAGGGCCACCAAAGTTAGATAGAGTAGTCTCAAGGTTGTTCTAAACTACACCGGGCTGCAGTGGTGCTGATGGAGCATGCTGCAAGCCAGATGCAAAGAGAAAATGGCTCCAAATTGCCTTTGTGTCCACCTGATCTCTGTTATCTTCCATTGCATGGCTTAGGACTGAAGCTATGAAAACTGAGTATAGGAACTTAAAACTATTTGAACACTGTATGCACAGCCCCTCCCAAGAAGAATGACCTTTAGTGAATCCCTCACTTTATAACCTTTTTCTTTCAAATGTTTAGGAAGGAGCGCTACGCACAGCAGAGACCAACTGAAGGGGCTGTGTGCTGCAGTCTGCCTGCATGGCACCATCAAGGTGCCTTCTAGTATCTGAGAACAGTAACCACAATAGTTGATGTCATGAGACTGATTAAAACTAGCTGCCCTGCCTGTGAGGTAGAAATTAATTGAAAATGTGCAATTTGTACAATAGGCAGTAGTTAATTATCTGCTTCTTTGAACTGCTTGGTGTTTGGGATGGCTCTGCCTATGGGGACCAGAGGCATGAAACAAAGACACAAGCAGTTTGAATGGGAAGTTGATACCATTTAAATGAGTAGGAAAAGTTTAAAAAAAAGTATGTTCAATTCTTACCATAATTTTAGATCTCGTTTATAGTAATAGAATTTGAGATGCAACTGCCCTACATAGGGTTTGTTGACACTATGTTACACAACCTGGCCAGCTTAATTTATGCTAAACATCAGTGTTAAAACCTGTTCATTGCTCTGTAAACAATTTCTTATCAAGTGATCTAAGGAAAAATGATTTCACCTACTGGCAGTGTAGGCATTTAGTCAAAGATAAGCATTTCTGACTTAACCCAGTAGAGAGCAGTGGTGTGTATACACGCCTAACCCATCATGATAATTTGAACATTTAATATATAGAGCCTTGCTTACATCATCTGGGCCCTTGAGATATTTTATTCTCCCCTGTTTCATTTTGAGTCTAATACATAGTTTGTAGCCACAAACACATATCTACCACTGCATACAAATTTAGTAAAACACTTTATTTCTTGAAATTTGTAACTCAATTCTTCTCTATTTTCTTCTATCAATAATAACCACATGATTGCTTCTGAGTAAAATATAAAACATCTAATGAACTTTGTAATCATTGGATCCCAAGGATGAAAAACCAAATATTTGACTTAAACATTTATTTACTTCCTAATTCTATGATAATTTTAATGTATATCTCTCTAACTGTATCTGCCTACACAATGAGTAGTGTTCATCCATTGGTATCATTGTTAAGATCAGCACATGGTTAATCAATCACAGAAAATTGTTTTATATCGTATGCAAAAGATTATTAATGCCTTATTGTGTAAAAGCTTACCTAAGCTGATGTTCTCAAAACTGAAACATTTAATCACATTTGTCATATTTTGAGTTTTTTGCTGAATATACAAGACTGTCTAACACTAATTAAAACAGTGTGCAATAAAGAACACATTGGGAATATACTGATGAAGAAGACAGATGCACAGAGAGTGATTTCAGTGGAAATTATCTAAGTGATTTTTTGGTAAAGGACAAAACATCAGTCCAAAGCGGAACCTCTGTATCTAAGGTTCTCAAAACATCTTAGTAGTTTGAAGTCTGTGTTGGACCCAAAACTGAACAGGAACTACTAATATAAATCCAAAACCTCTTGAGATTTTGGCCTATGGCAACAAGTTTCACATGAAACAGCTGGTCTAAGGTGCTCAAATACCACAGTGATAAGTAATGTGTAAGCATGTGTGAAACTTGATGAGTCTAGTGAAAATTCTATTATGAAGGAAATCTTAAAATGGCAATGTATCAGTGCTGTTAAATCTGCAGCTGGGTTCTACTCCTGATTGACCTTCAAACCTAACCTTACAAGAGGACTGTGCTCTGTCAGTCCTATTGCTTCAGAGTGCAGTACAGCAGCCACCTCACACAATCCTCAGTGCCTTTGTAGGTCACACTACTCACTGTCTGTTGTGTTGCTCCTTGCTGTTCAGTTCCCTGGGCTGGGTAGTGCTTGGTACAACGCCAAGCACTGTTGGGGAAGCACAATGAGAAAAAAAATCCAGAGGTGATTTTTCCAGCTCCATTGGTTGAGTTGCTGTAAAGGTTTTGAGGGTTTATTGGATCCTTGGATGTTTCCTGGATCTGGCTTATTTGGGGAGTCTTGGTTGCTGGCCTCTGCTAGTTGAGGTTCCCATTCTTTTTGAAGGAGTGTCTCTGAAGTGCCCATTCATAGAGGAGCAGGAGGCTGGGACTCAGAGGGGGGTGCCCCACCAGAGGCTGTGCAGCATTCCTGGCTTCATGCCTGGCACAAGGTTACCAGTGGCAAATCACCCCCAGTGCTGGGCAGTGAGGTCCTGCCACTCACCCTGTCCCTGGAGAGCCCTGAAGAGTTGAACTTCAGCTGGCCCCTACCACATAGGGAGTCTCAGGAGGGAAGTGGGGGAGCAGCTGCTAGTAAGGACAGGGGGATGGAGGGAGGCAGCTGGGAAGTAACTCACCAAAATCACCTTCCTTGATCTGATGGCACGAGGGGCCTCAGCCCAGAGCAGACCTCTCCCTCCAAAGTGCTGCCAGCCAGCAGCTCAATCACTCAGCCCTTTGTGCAGTCTGGCTGGGAAATGACATGTGGCAGGTCTGAGAACAGCAGATCTGCACAGACATGAGGGGAGCTGTGTGCAGGCAGCCACTGTTGCCCTGGCTCCTCAGCTGCTTCCCCTCTTTCTGCTTCTCCCAGGAAGAGGGGAGTGTTTAACATAGAGTCATAGCTGCACAGTGAATGATGAAGGAAGGAGAATGAGCAGCCAGAAGGCTGTTGCCTGAAGAGTTCATACAGCAGTAGCATTCTCTGCTCAAATACAACCTGCTGTAGGACCTCTGAATGCAGAGCTACTCAGGAATGAGTAATGCCTTCTGTTTGTAAGGAAAGAGAAACTGTGCTCAGGAAAACATCAATTCCAGAAAAGTTTAGGCACTTAGACTGACCTCAAGGTGGTTAAAGTAGCAGCTGAAGTCCTTATTGTATAAGCAGGGTACCACTGGGCAATAAAGGGGAGATTTTACTTTATGCTCGTTATCTTGAGGCTATGGGAATTTGTCTGCACCATTGGTGTTCCTATTTTAATAAGAAGGTTAGGTGAAAAAATAACACTACAAATTAGTTAGTACTGGACAAAATAATTGAGTGGAGCTTCACAAAATCAGTATATCAAAAAGATGATCAAGCCATAATGGTATAGTGGATGTCCCAGGACTAAAAGCATTTCTGTGTATTACATTCTATCAGCAAGTAGAGAAGGGCATGGCACACTGGTGGCTTCCCAGACAAAGCATGGCAGTCTAACTACAAGTAAGGCCCATACCTCCAATGACCAAAGTGATTTACCACTGGGAGAAGCTGTACTCTTTTCCAGAAAACATCCTACACCTAGCAAATAGTACCATTCAAATGCAGTCAGCATTCCTGCTCAGCTTGATCAGAGGGTCTGGCATCTGCCTCTTTCATTTACCTGTTTAGAATTTCCCAAGCTGTTGATGGAAAGCAGTGTGGCACAGTGGAAGAGCACTGAAATGCATTACTACTAAAAGTTCTTGTGAGTTTTACTAGTCTAACTCTGTGCAATTCTGGCAGTTAACAGCTCTGCAGGACTAAAAGGACTTGGTTGTCTGCAAGGTTTCTGGTTAAAGGACCAGAATTTCCAGAATGACCTTTTGGGATTTTGCAACTGACACTTGCAATTTTATCTGCTTGAAAATGGGAGAATCTTACAGATTATATGGGTGAATGTCTGTGGAAACAAAACCTGCTGTGGAGTTACTACCCTGAAAGATTAAGTTCCCATTCTTTCTTTTATCAGGAGTTAATGTGATTATTAAAATGTTGCATCAAAATTAGAAGAAACATTCCCTGGGAAAAGTCATGTAACTTCAGGGTGAGCATGGTTCTCTTTCAGCTTTTGTTATGAGCATTTGACTTTGCAAATATTTTCCAATTCTTTTTACCCCATAGAACTGTCTGTGGGAGGTTTAGTTTGTTTTTTCTTCCCTGCTCTTCTCTTTCAAGTTGACATTTTTGCAACTCTGCTCTGGTGCGGTACATTATCTCCACTTCTCACTGCTCCAATATATTTTGCCTGGGATAGACATGCATATTTAATAACTAGGAGAAGGATTCTTTCTAGATGCCATAGAATTGGATTATCATCCCATTAGGCATGAGGCCTCATGTAACCAGGGACACTTAACTTTTGACCTTTGTGAGAAAGATCATTTAATTTAACTGCTCTTTGTATACAGCTGAACCAGGTGAATCTGGGAAATTCTCAACTCAGTTTTATGTTTGTTTAACAAATCAGGAAGGGCTTTTAGCTGGAACAGCTGTGATTTTCATCTCTTTTGATACTATCCTAATACATTCTAAAATCCCTGCCTAAGATTTATGTCCCATATATGGGAAGAATTGCAAGGAGATAGACAGATAGATTAGATAGATTGCACTCAACTATATGTTATGCCTAGATGTTTATCAAAGCCTTATAATGACCGTATAAACCTAGATGATAGCACAGATTTGGCTATAGCTCAATACTTAAATTTAAAATGAAAATGTCATTTGAAACCCAAACGAAAGAACACATAGCTACACTTGAGCAGTACACACAGCAGGTTTGGGGCATATGTGGGTGGTATGTGAGGGTGTCAGACCTCTCTGTACAGAAAATTTACAGTGGGCAATCACAGCCCACTACACCCATGTAGGTACAGGCAGCATGGGTAGGCACAGACCACTCATCCAGGCATTGTACTTCCTGAAATGTGTCAATGATTGTCCAGTAAAGCCTACAGGTTTGCTGATAAATTGCAAAATTTGCTAGCATCAGTTATTTAGATTACTTTTCCAAAGCAGCAAAGGACATGGCTAGGGTCACTTGCAAGATACGGATTTCCTTTGGGGACATCAAGAAGAAAGAGAAGAGACAAAGTGACAAGCAAATTTATTTCTATCGTTTTGGTATGTTTAGGTTTGTTTGCAGGTTTGCTGGAAGTGCAAAGGGTTTTCTCAATGTCTTAAACACAAGCTTGTCTTTAGTAAACAAACTATACTATTGTGGGCAGCAATGTGGTCCAAAATCCTGTATATTAATATAAACATCTGTGTTGATTTTGGTGGAAGCAGGTACATTTCTTTGGAGTTTCCTTCAACTGTTTAAAATGCATTAAATGCATCATGTATCTCCATGGAAAACATCACGTCCCTGAATTATTTACATCTATTTCCTAATGAGGAAATTGGGCTTTCTTTTCTAACTACAGGTAGTAGCTTTCTGGTAGCATGCTGTTTCATCCAGTAAAGCATCTGAGTACATTCTGTCTGGAATACTTCATACCTGAACACTGAGTAAATGGTCAACTAATATGGCTGTTAAGTAATACTAAACTAATACTGTTGAATTTGTTTTAGTCTTACAAAATAAACAGGAGCCCCTATGACAGATAATTATTCCTCCATTCCGCTTCCATATTAGAAACTTTTAAAAATGTCCTGCAAGTTCTTCCAAGAGAGAGCTTCCTTATTCATGGATATGCACTTCTTCAATAATGAACTTCCCTGTGGAGTCCAGATACTTATACTTCAAAGTACTTGATTTCAAAGCTGGATCAAGCAGCAGAAAAAACCCACATTTTATAATTGGCTAAAATAGAAGTCCATCCATCTTTTTAAAATGCCTTTAAAAATATTTTTTTTACAATATTTCAAATTTTTTTTGTATGTGAATAATCATGATGTGAATTGCTTTACCTCTTTTTCATAGATATTTCACTTTACAGTACTTCCATTGTTATCCTTTTTCATTCTGGCTTTTGAAAACCCAGTAACAAATGGGTAGAGATTTTACTTTTCATTTAGTCTGTAGCCTCCAGTTCAAGGTATTAGCAAATGTTGTTCAAATGTTCTCAGGTATGGTGAATTTGACTGTAATTAATCCCTAGAGAATAATTTCTCTAATGGACTAAAAGCCGGTGGCAACATATTGTTTTGTTTCTCTGGTATGTGAATTTTGTTTAATTGATTTCCTAAATATTGAAACTCAGATCCAGAGATTTGGGGAATCCTTTGGCTCATTTGGAACAAATGAAACTGAATTTCAGTCTTCTATAACATTATCTCTCATAGAGCCACAGGACATACTATCTTAATAGGTAAGACAGTAAAAATATAGAGTTCTAGCTGCTTTATTTTCTCTGATTCTAAATACAAACTAAACTTTATGGCCTTGATGCAATATTTGCCTAACTTTTAGCAAACACACAATATTGCAGGATCATAGTGTGTGTTGGTAGAATAATACAAATCTAGCTTACGGGGGCATATGGTGGTCTGTATGGGTACACATCATCTCCCTTCAGTTCTCACCAGGACCACCATGGCCTTAATGGGAGAGGAGCTATGTAGAAATCTGCCCTCTGTGGTGGCAAGGATATAAACAAATGCAAGAATCTGCCTCATTTTAGCAGTAGAAGATGTATGAAAAATCTTAGCTTGATTGTTTTGTCCAGACTCACTCTCTGCACATATGCTTGTATCGAGTTCACAAATTCCAAATGCAGCATAAACAGGATAAAACAACCATTAGCTGCTAGGAGCTGCCAGCATCATTTACTCAGAATTTCTGGCCGTCCAGCCTCAGATGACCCAGCATTATCACATTCTGGAATTAGTAGCATTGGTTTTCTAATTTGCCTGTGCTGGATCTGAGATTTCACATCATGTAGTTTGCACAATAATACTACTTATAGATCTTTCATTTTTCTACAGAAATTAATTGCCTGTACCACAATGATTTATAGTCAGACTGAATATGATTATTAATTTTCCTGATGATTGTACCAGTGGGTGGCAACAAATCTACTCCTGATAGGACCAGCTTTGAAATGCTGTGAAAACTAAAATGTCCATAAGGTAATAACAACTAATTTTTACCTTAATCAACTAACACTTTAAAAGAATTTAATATAGGGCACTTGTGCCTTGTGGGGAAACTTGTTTGAAACCTACTGTAAGGTGCTGAGTTATTTATGAGAATAATTATACATTTGTTACTTGAGTTTGTACTGGGAAATCAGGCTCTGAAATTAGACTAAAATACCATTAAAAATGAAGTCAATGTTGTATATGTTAGAAACTCCAGCACTGAAGTAAATAGTATTTAACAGAGAAAAGAACAGCAGTTATCAGGAAATCTTTAACAGAGAAAGAACAGTGGTTATTAGGGAATATTAAAGCTTGACAAACTCAGCTCATATTTTCAGGCTTGTTTCTGCTTAGTGATGCCTTTGAGCTAGAGTAAGATCACTGCAGTGTTTCTCTCAGCTCCCTGATGATGTGCACACAGCTTTTCCTCTGGACTGGTATCTCTCTGCATGGCAAGGGCTGCCTTCCCTTTCCACAGTGGTTCTTAGCTTTGCTGAGCTGTACCACTGGACAGACCTTTAGCCCATCTCCCTGACAGTTGATTTGCTCTTTTGTGCTCTGACTTTGGCAAAGTCACTTCATGTTTCTGGGCCTGAGTGTCCTTATCTGGGTAATGTTACTTCTTGCCCTGGTTCAGCACTTTGATGAGAACTGCTGCCTAAGAGACAAGTGATGACAGGATGGATGACAGAGTTGTGAATTTTGCTTGTAGAAATCCATGCACATTGTGCACATGGGCTGTTTTTCTCTTCCAGTTTTGGACAAATAATCTATGCAAAACCCCATCCAGCCTGTAGGGGTTTACAGGGCCTTGCAGTTGGAGTACTGTTTACACAGCACTTGCATAGTGTTTAAAATTAGTTTGAAAATTTACCTCTTGTTCCTCTTATGAAATACAGGAGTAAAGAGCTTAGTTGAGCCTTGGCTTCAGCTTCTCTCTGGGAGAGCTTGAAAAAGAATCACAGGGCATATATGACACAGTGTGATCAAATGCCAGAAATATTTTGTTCTTTTTTTCTTCCCTTGATTAGTGGCATTATGCAGTTATGCAAATAATCTGTTATTTATATCTAGACACATTATGCAGTTATGCAAATATTCCATAAATAATTAATATTTCCCACAGTTATTTGGGGGGAAATATTCCCCCAAAGCATGTAACATCAGCTGTTTAATATGCTATGTGTATAGTACACACTTCTAGTTGTGTCATACCTCAGGTACCCAGCTCAGTGAGGTTCTCAAACTCCAGTGCACAGGCCAGTAGCAGCCTTCAGATTCCAATGGCCAATCACACAGAGTAGACTGTTGTCATGTACTGGTTTAGCTCCTTGTCTGCCTTCTCTCCATCTGCTTTGTTTTGGAGTAAGTGATGTCAGAAGGTACTGCAATCCTGGTGGTTGCTAAAGAACACCAGGTAGGTGGTGAGCTCAAAGAGAATTTTTCGTACTAATTGCTTCTAAACACCTTGCTGAACTGCAGTTCAGAGCACAGCACAGGACTCTGAGAGCTATGCTGCCCATGTAGAGGAGAGACCTGGGTGCTTTCAGAGCACCTAAGTTACAAGCCTAGGTCTTAAAAAGGCAGAAAACATCCAGTATCTTTTTCTTCTGCACTAAGCTTATAGGTATGCCTAGCTGGACTGGATGACAGGAAGCTACTGAGTCATCTTTAGTCACACAGTGATATTATGGGGACATACAGAGAAGGTTTTGAGGGATTTAGTTGACTGTGTTCTGCATTAAAAGCTTCTGATATGGATTATTCAGGTGATCGAGTATTTGCTTGATTTTAACTGAACAAAATGCTGCTGTCAAAGCCCCGAGGAAATCACAGATTAAATGATGAAATGTCTATTTCCTGCATGAAATAAACAAGAGGAAGAAGGAAAAAGGAGAGAAGAGAAGAGAAGAGAAGAGAAGAGAAGAGAAGAGAAGAGAAGAGAAGAGAAGAGAAGAGAAGAGAAGAGAAGAGAAGAGAAGAGAGAAGAGAAGAGAGTCCTTACTGATAATTTTGTTTGGTTTTATAATTTTAAAACCATTTTGAAAATGGTTACACAATGACAGAAAATCTCACCATTTCTTTAAAATCCCAGTATTCCCTTTAGAACCTGGAATAGATAAGCAAATAACAGAGAGAAAGCAAGTACACAAGTAGGAAAAGTACAGAAAGTGAAAAGGAAGTAGCGATGAGATAAATAAAGAGAACACTACACAAAGGAAAAGAAATGGCAGATAGGAAGGAGTCTGTGTGAGAAAGTGAGGGAAAGAAGAAGACTAAGAGAAGCAGAACAAAATAAAGAGCCCAGAAGAAAAACATAGGTCATGACAAGTCAAGGAGAAGATTGTAGTAAGGGATGGAAAAAGCATGGTCAGCAAAATAAATTAGCAGGAACCAGTGTTTTGAAACAAGGGAATAATTGTGACTGAAAAACACCTGAAGAATGGAAAACAATGCCAAAACAGCTGGGGAGAAAGAGACGGAACAACAAAGAGAGTGGAAAATGCAATATATGTGAGTTTTATGATGCATAAGATTGTGTTTAGATTTAGCATGATTTCAGTGTTCATGAATGTGCCACTTTTTCATGTAGATTAGTATTGCCCAAAGTCCTGTGTTGCCCATATCACTCTTTGGCTGTATTGCCTTTAAAAGCAGAACTGATTTCTTGGCTTAGTTAAAGTCAATGAAAGCTTTACCATTTATGGTAAATTTATGCATCTATCCAGCAGCCCTATTCCTCTTATTCCTCCTCCTTCACCCACTCCTTCATACTTGAGTACTGTAGTAGATGAATAGGCACCATAAAGAGTCAGACTCAGACAAGTTTCACATAAAATCCAGCTTCCTAGTGTTCACAAAAGGTTATCTATTCCGACTCTGCCTATCTCCTGCTATCTAATGCAGAGTGAACACTCTGTTTACATTTCTCATATATTTTCCAATCTGCATAAGTCACAGTACAGATTAATAGCCCAACAAAAGTTTGACCTCCCATTCATTTTGTGTTAAGCTCTCTATCTGAAGGGACACTTTGTATTTAATAGAGCCAAAATTATTTTCCCATCATTTCCCAGTGAGAAAAGCATAATCTGCATGCAACCCACTTTAGCAGCTGACTTCTCCTATATCTCCTCTAGAGATTAAGAGCAAAGATGGCATGGACCCCTGAGTTTGGCCCAGACTCCTCATAAAGTTCTATGGGATATATGCAGTTGAGAAAATCTTGACTGATTTATGTTTCTGAGAGAAATCCACATGGAATTCACTTGTTAAGATAAATAAAAAATAAAACACACAAATTTTCTGATTAAACCTTGAATTTTGGGGTGAACTCAAAACTCAAAGTAACACCACGGAAGTATGAAGGGGAATGAAGCCCATGTGACCAGTAGAATGCAGTATTTATTGCATTTTAGTTGCACCCTATCCCAACCACAGCTCTGCCACCAGGAGGAGGAGGAGGAGGTAGAGCGTAGACTTTATACTCAGCTCTGGTTTGTGCTTTCAAGTTGGAGTCACAGCTTTAAGCTGCCTCCACACCTGTCCTTTGCGGAAGATGCCCACCGCTGCAGCAGCCTGCCTTTACACCCTGTGAACCTGTTAAACATCTTCCACCACCTCAGGGCCAGGAATGCTATGAGGAGATGGAGGACACCAAGCACATAGTTCCTGCAGTGTGGGATGCTGACAGCCCTGCCTGAAGCTATCCAGTTGGTTTTTAATTACAACTCTAGTATTTCTTGCCATGTAAACAATAGCCAATATCTTGAGGAGAAGAGAGAATGAGAAGAAGCAAATTATTGTGTGTGGGTGATGGAAAGTTGGAGAATGTTAAGTATAGCAGGGACTGCTAAGCACAGCTGCAGGCATTGAAAACATGTTCTCTCCTAGTTAGGCTTGTAAAATACAAGGGAGTGGTCTGTACACACCAGTGTGGCAAAATTTCTAATTTCTTGTAGCCAAGCATGCCTCTAATGTCCATCAGAGTCCTTGGGACATTTAAAGAAGACTTGTGTCCTAGTCTGAAAAGCCCAAGACTAAGTGGGGTGGGACAGAAAGACTTTCCAGATGTTCTGGCAAGATCGTGTCTGGCTTTTCCAAGGAATGGGAAGAGTGCTCAGTCCTCAAGATCTGTCTGTGGTCAAGAAGAAAGGTTCTCCCTAAAGAGGATCAGCTTTTGGCTGCTGGCTGGGCCAGGTGTTGCCTTTCTTGGACCTAACTTATCTGGGCTGAAAGTGGAGGGATTTCCCTGAAGTTCATGGAAGCTATACTAGTCTTTTACTAAGTGAGCCGGGGTTTTCTAAGCTGTACTTGTTGATTTGTACTTTGTTATCACTAAGAATTAAATTTTTGATAATTGAAGTTTGTCAGTTTGGTTTTGGTCATTTGTAGTTCAGATTTTGTTTGGTTTGGCTTTTTATGCTCTGGTAGGAAGAGTTAATTGTAATGCTTTTGAATTTTGTAATTACTTTAAGAATAAAAGTCATACAAAGTATTTACTGATTTAGCATCATAGGAGAAAGAAAAATTGTGCTGGGGAAGAGCTGAATTTATCTGGAGGTTCTCTGTTTTGTGCTCATTTCCCTTTTCCTTGTACTCTTTGTTACAGATCTGATTTCTAGAACAGCAGAGATTTCCTTGAAATGAAAATGTTTAAAGGAATCCACTAACCATTGTCCTTGTTAGTTGGAAATGAATGCTTATTGATCAGAAATATTGATCTAGCACTTTAGATTAAAACAATACTTTTGGTAGCGCAGTCAAAAGAGTTTAAAGACTAAAGTAAAAATGTAACTTCCACTGGCTACCAAGTGATCGATCGTAACTGATACCACTGCCGTGGAACATAAGTTTACTGTGACATCTCTTATCTGCACTGAGGAGTTTGCCCTCACTGCTTTGTGCCTTATGTATAAATGATTGATGTCAGCTTTAATATTTTTTAGAAACAACTTTCATTGTTTCCCATGCATTTGCAGTGCTGAAAATTACTTATATGAAAGAATTTCTCAGCCAGAATGTTGTCATTAAAATAAGAACAGTCTTCAGTAGCTCCAGCCTATGTCTGCTATCACCTTCATATAGCACAGCCCAGAAATAAAGAGCCCTAAGTGGATGTAATAAGCCAAATTTTCTCCTCAGTTCCACCTTTATGCTCTCACTCACTTCAGCAGAGGTGGGTAGGTGTGACCAGTCACTAAACCTGCGTCATATCCCTTCTACCAGATTAAATACTTACTAGTGGAAAAAAAGGTCAGAAGCATTATAAACAAACTCTGGAATATGATGAAGATTGGACACAACACTTCTACTGTTACTATTACAGGAAAAGAAAAAAAAAAAACATTATCTGGATAACATAAGGAGCCTGGGAGCCTGTTGCCTATCAGAATTTATTGGGGACTTGATGCAAAAGTAGACAAATGAGGTTGTTAAGTGACGCTTTAACTGGAGGCCATAAGAGTTTGTGCAGCTGTGTGTCTGCCTGCCTCTAAAAGGCAATGTGAAATGCTCTGAACTAAAAAATCCTTGTGCCTGGCTTTCAAAGCAGCAGTCCTGTGGCTGTTAAGAAAAAATATGTGCCTGCTGGGACTGATAATAGCTGATCATCATCACCTATCCCACTGCAATGCTTCTCAGTACACTTTATTTTTTGAGCAAACAGAGCATGTATATTTTGCTTTCGCATGAGGCTAGATTACAAGCAATACTATGCTTACATAATAGTGTAGCAATTCTTTTACTGCTAGCATTTGTGTCTGCTAACTCACAATCAATGGCCAATATCAGTGTGTCTGTATAGAAAAATACAAATATTGAATGAATTAATTCACTTGCTTTTCATTGTAAGTTAAATGTATCTTTCAATACTGATATGTCTTGCTAAGACCAGTAATAGAGACAGTGACTCAATGTTTCTCTTTAGACATGACAAATTAGAAGGGAATTGAATTCAGCACATGATGAGAACCTCAGTATTTTCTCTGGAATGAAAGGGAGTTTGTATGTGAGTCTTGAGGCCCAAAGAACCCCAGGGCAAAATTAACTTAAAAATGGAAACTGTTGTTCATCTTCAAATCCCTAAACCAATGTATTTCTTCCCTGCCTCCATTCCTAAGCAAAAACCATTCTCATATATTGCTCTGTTATTTTTTGAACTTTGCAGTGGCCAAGAGAAGGCCCACAGAGAGTAGAGCAACAATTCCCAGATTTCTACTAAAACAAACTGCATTTAGAAAAGTCCTACAGCTTGTGACAGTGGAAGCAACTCTGGGTTTCCAAGTTATAAGCAGGAGAAAAAATTTAACCCTTGAGTTTTATTCTTCACACCACTCATTCCCCAATGGATTTGTATCATCAGGACATCAATATAAAAGCATGGAGAAGCAAATTCTTCAGATTTTGCAATATTTGCAAAGAAGATGTGACTTACCTGTAAATATTTGGTAAAGAGTGGTCTTTCCAGCTGTTCAGGCAGCACTGCTGATTCATATATTTCCGCTGTCTTGATTTTAATTTTAAACCACCATTCCAGGCATTAATGTGTTAATTGTCAGGGTTGTATAAATTTTAGTAAAGCTATATTATTTTTGCATGGCAACTATTAAAAATATTTTCCTCTTAATTTCACAAGGGATGCTGGGACTTTCAGAGTTTTTCCCTCTTGCAGAAGGGAATAATTTAGATTTTCTTCCATCCCTGTCAGAAGTTGAACAGACGAACAAAACAGATTCTTCAGAGACAATTTTACACAGAGTTACATCCATCCAATTCAATTATAAATTAAATTGACTAACGAACCATAGCTCATTATGGGAATCAATTACTCAGAACTGTCTTTGGACCAAAAATGTGGAAAATAAAAAATAATGGTCATACTTCAATATACCAGATTGTCAGTGTTTGAAAGCTCTGTTTTTCTCTAGCTTGGCATAGACCATCGCCAAAAAGAACTGATAATCATTTGTTTTACTGCTTGTAGAGATGTTCCTTTATAAAGACTAGTTAATTCTTGAGTTTGATCTCTTTGGGACTAGCACCTCGGGCTTTTTTGAGACGACAGGCCAACCCTGAAGTAATGTCATCACATGGGGATCTTTCAGATCAACTTATGCAAATCTGTTATTAAAAGAAGCTACATTTTAGCCTCTGGTACAATCCAAACAATAGTAGTGGAAAATGCTGTGAGGTAGCATTGGAGGCATTTTCTTAATAAAATCATTCTTGTGACATAGTTGTAGTTGGCACACCCCTCTGGAGTGTTTTTAGCTGAAATGTGTAGTAAAAGGAAATGTAACAAGAGAAATGAATCCTGTTAGTTTAAAAGTGGCGTGAAACGATGATGATGGATTATTTAAAATCCCTAAATAAAGCCCTTAGTACAGAGGTACAGAGCATCCAGAATAGCTGTTTAGTATAGCTGGTAGTATCATTTGGATAAAATATGTGGGCCTGGGCAGTGTCAAGGGCATCCACACAAGTGCATGGCAGGTCACAGCACCAGCACACAAGGACAGATCCAGCACTCCTCCAAAGTAGAAGCCTGCTGGGAAGCAAGGAGAGCAGAGCTCCTTGGAGGCTTTGCCACTTCTGCCATAGCTTCCCATTGGCTGGTACATGGAGAAATACAAGTCAAGTAAAACATGTTTTACAGTTCAGGTGTCAGGCCCCAAGTTGCTGAAATCCCTAACAATTAACTGTTTTCCTGATGTTATAATTCAGCAGGATTAAACCAAAGTTTTTCACTGGTGTTTAGCTGTTACAAAATTTTGCAAATGAGATAATCCTAAACTCTGTGAAGTATGCTTCATTGCTTGGTTATTAAAAAGCATTTCCAACCGGCATGTTATATCAAATCTTGTTGCGTCTTCTCCTTTCCCTCCCGCAGGCAGGGCAGGAGGGCTGCCTCTCTCATTAGGGCTGGCTGTGCTCTCTCAGAAGCAGTTTTCATGAATGGGAGCGGGTGTAATGGAAGGCAGGCTGCAAGACAGGCAGCCCATCTTACCCTGAGTTTAGTTTAGACCGAACAGTTCAAAATGAGGCTTATTTAGGAAGTCTAATACTTAGGTTAATGAGCTGTGCCTTCCTTGCCATCATTATTTCTTATAATCCATCAGAATTTTTAAAGCATCTTTCTAATATCCATCAACCATTGAATATTATTGAGTTGCAGAAATATTTTAAGGACATATTAGGGACGTGCTCACTAGAATACCAGTGTTATCAGGTGGCCAAGACTTTTCCCCCCAGTAATTTCTTTTTCCAGCCCTACCCTTTTTATACTGATCGGCAGAGCTTTAATCTGAAATGAGATGAACATTGCAGCCCGACCGTTACTTAGCAAAGTCTGCCACCAGTTTAATTTGAACCAATTAGAAGAGCCAGTCTTCCTTAGTTCAGACTTATATTAAAAGCTATCACATTCAAAGGCTGGACGTGCAGGCCATTAATTAGGGGTGTCCGGCGAAGCGCTGCCCTCAGCTGTCGCCGGGCCATGGCGGGCGCCCCGGCCCACCTGTTGCAGGCAGAGGAGCTCAGCGGCGGCGGCGGCTTCTGCACGAGGCCTCTGACTGGCCTGTGGGGAATTTGCACTAATTAGAATTAGTTGTCCCTCCGCAGCCCAGCCCCTGACACAAATTGCATTCTGCAGCTTTTTGTTCCACTTGAGTTCACAGACAAAATAGCCCGTGCCATGTTTGAAATGAAGCAAGGCAATATGAAAGGGTTTTATGTAATTGGTTAATATACTTTAACATTTTAACTAATATCTTTGGTGTTAGTTTCTCAAAAGGAAATGTGTTTTCTTTCTTCTTCTTTTTCTTAATAATTATTTATGATCTCACAGTACATAATTTTAATACGAGCTTGTTCAGGTGTCATTAAATCATTGTTGGGCTTGACTGCATGTGTAAGGAAACAAGTGACCTTTAAAGATGATAGTTTTTAGCAGAAGCCATGGTAATGGGGAGCTGCAGAAGTACACACAGCACTGGCAAGAAGAAAAAGACCTTTCACACTTACCAAGAGAATAACTTTATTGAATCATATGATCAATAAAGAGAAATTGTTTTAAAAAATGTGGAAAGGGCAAGTAAACAAGGTAAAGGGAACAGTCTGCTGATGAAAATACGGAGACAGATAGGTTGACTGCAAAAGCTGGAAAGTTTCACTCATAAGGCACTGGTGGAAATGAGAAATCCTCCTCATGACAGAGGCTGAGTGCAATAGAGTAGCTCAGCTGCCTGGTAGCATATCTGGCACCCCAGAGTCAGTGGTGGCACCTCAAGGCACCTGCCTGCAGAGGTGGTGCCTCTCATCAAACACTGTGCCTGACTGTGACTGGAACTGGGACTGGAATGAAAAGGCTTATTAAGTATCCCTGCAAGAATTCAAAGGAAGTCACAAGAACTTCTACAGGGAGGTGGAAAATCACAAGCACCCTAAAATGCTCTTGATTGTTGCTGAGTGATGAATCAGGCATCCACATCTGCCAGCCCTGGGGATTGTAGAACATGCAAGTCAGACTACCAGGCAGTCTATCTCTTGATATTGTTGGTATTTAGGTTTCGGAAGTACAATCAATGACTGGAGTATTCTCTTTGGTGTTCAAGAAAAAAAGGAAAACTGCCAACGAGTTTGCAGAGCTGACAGAATTAGAGCAAGTGGAACCCTCATGATTATTGTCTGGTCCAGGTTGCATTCCATATCCCTTGTCTGTACATTGGTATTTTGTGGCTCCTCTATTGGTGGCAATCCCGTTTTTCAGATAAAATTGTAAAATGCACAGAAAGGCTTTACAGATGTTGGGGAACTGATGCGCTTGGGAATCACTTGTCAGCCCATTGATGATCCCAAATATTTGACTTAATGGATTTTCTTTAAACTTCTCTTTATGTGTATTTTTCCTTGCAAAATAATATCCCAAGTGCCAGTTGTGATTTTAACCCAAGTAAATTATCAATAATCATTGATATATAAATATATTAAGGTATGAGGTTTTTTGATTGCTAATTGCTGGCCTGATCCTGTTCTAATTAACATCAATGGTAGATTTCTGCTGGCTGTAATGGAAGTAGAGTAACTAAGAAATAGGCCTTTCCCTCTGTCTCTATTAATGATAGATCTCTGAAATTATCATTTTTCTCCAAATTTATTCATAATTTGAATTTCATTTCCCATCTAGTTTTTATTGGCATTACATTCCACATCCTGTTAATGCATCTAGAGTCATTCATTAAGCTCTTGCTTAGTTATGATGGTGGTATTTTGCCAACCCCATGCATTCAAAACCCATGATTGAGAAATGCTAAAAATTACAAAACTATGCTAAATCACGAGTTTTTGTAGTAAGTGCATTTTGGCTGTACTTATCTCTTTAGTGATTGTATACAATGTGTATAAAATCAGTATACACAGTGTGCCTGTATTCTATGATTTTTTTGAAACTTTCCTCTGTAACAAGGGCCAGAAATATTATTTATTTTGCTAACAGCTGAACTTGTTATCTAGAAACTTACCAAGTATTACAAGCCACATCAATACTTAGTAAAATTGAGCTGCTTGGTCCTTTTGTGGTTAGTTGTATGTCTGATGCTCTGGTCTTCTTGTTTCTAGCTCTGAAATCAAGCAAGCACACCCACTATGAATAGCTCTACATATGAACACCACATTCACTTTCATGTGGGTTTGCCTAATTTTGAAATCCAGCTCCTGTACGTCCATACTGCAAAAATGCTTCCCTGGGATGGCACAATTATGAACTTCCTATTCCATTTTTGAAGATCTGCTCTACTGTAATTTTAAACCAGGGAGAAAAGCTGTCTTTTAAGAAAGAATATGTTTCTCTGTTTACTAATCCTTGTCCCATGGATATTACTGTATTGTCAATGAGTAAAAACAGATATGGTATTTGGAATTTTATGCCACTTCAGCCTGCCACCCCTTTGTAATCTCTTGTCAAGGAGATTAGACTGGAGTAGATGTCTGTGTAGTGAGTAAATTACTTCTGCTACAAGCAAACTAGGAGGTTAACTGAATGCTCAGTGTTGGCACCAACTGCTGACCATGTTAGTCATTGCTACTCAGAAAACACAACAGTGTTACTCCACTGCAGCAGTGGTGCCAACTCAGTTAACTCTGTCACTGCCAGACACATCCCCCACAAGGGAGATGTATTGGACAAAACTTTTCAGTGGTGCAGGTTTCCTCACCCATTCTGTCATTTCAAAATATGATCCTGACACCTCAGAAGTTTATTTGCAGACAAGAAACAAAGAATTTTTCTCTGGAGCAATCAGACTCTGCAAGTGCAAATCACAGAGGCAGGTGGTGAGCGTGCTAGGCTCAGATGTGGTTCAGCCCCTTTTATTCCCTACTCCCTCCTTTTCCTGGTGGAAGATGCAACCCACAGAAAATACAGGCCCATCTTAATGAAAGCAATTTTTCTATTAGTGCCACATGTCTTCTTTGCTGTTTGATAGACCTTGTCCCATCAAAAGAAGCTCAGTTTTTCTTGGACAATGCACTGTACTAAAAGCTCTATCAGTCCTCCCCAGAGGCTGAGCTCTGCTGGGCCAGAAGAAGGAATTGCAGTGCTGAAGCAGCTGGCTCAAAAAGTATTTTAGTTAAGAATAGAAGTTGCTAAATGAAGCACGGAGCAGATGGTCTGATTCCAGCTTTAAAAGCATATGAAGGGCTCCCACTTGAATACCTGTGTTTTCAAAGATTTCTGGCCACAACCATCTCTCGTTTCTAAGTCACCTATTTGGGATATAGTAAAATTAAAAGCAGTTCCAAGTCTCAGAGTGTGACCAGTTTATCTCTGCTGCATCTGTGTATTCTCCCTCTCCTCATCACATAGTTGAGAGAGAAAGGGGATCATTTTCAGTGAGAAAAACAAATTGTAGAATTTCATGGGTCACGTTTTAGTTCATTTGTCCCTCATTGTCTACCTCTGGGTAAGTACTACTATAAACCATTCAGGTTTTCTCTTTTTCCTTCTCCTCCTCTTCTTCTTTTCCTCCCTATTCTTCTCCCTTTCTTTTTTTCCCACATCTTATAATGTCATCTAGTCATCCAAAGGAACTTACACAGGAGAGGAAACAAAAAAGAATCTTGAACTTGGTCAAATACAGTTTTTGTAAGCTCCAGTATAGCTAATCTGTGTGTGACCTTGGTAGCCTGGTTTTCAAGTAGATGCTCTTTTTGTAATGAAAAGTTGTCTGTTGCAAAACATACTGCTAAAAGGGGAGTAAAATAATTTGTTAAAATTGTATGAATTTGTAATTCATAATAGGCAACAGCAGTTTAAGGAAATAGTTTTCCACTACTGACACTACTGTCAAAATAAATGTGGGGAGGATAATTATAGTAATTAACAAAATAGTTAATTATACTTTGTCATAAGATAAGGTTGTTTGATTCCTGATTAGGAGTAGATCAATAACCAAATATCTCTCTGTACATATCTGATTATTACTACAGGGCTAAAGTCATGTATCAATTTTCCAAACTGTGCAAAGTAATGGGAAAATATTATCTCAGCAGCCAGCTGTTCTGCAAGTCACATCCTTGAATGTGCATCTTCACCCACATAGCTCTGAGATCTTACATTGTATTCTGCTCTACAGGACTTGGCATACTGCTACATCTAGGATACTTTTGAGGAGGATCAGGGATGTTTAAAAGCATGAACATTATTAATGGAAAGAAATACTCTCAGAGAGTGGGAAATTGTAACAAACCTGGGCAGCTCAAACCTCTGTAACATAGAGGGGAAAATGTCCCTGTGTGAATGGGGCTACAAATGAGATTCAGATAAGTGTGAGATCAGAGGGCATCAACCATGCTTTCGTAAGTGGTCATGAAAGTCCCCTTTCTTTGGGGATTCCTACCCCAGGAGAACATGTATATGTGTTCTTCTTCTTGGCCCTCTGCAATATATGCCTGAAAGGAAGTTTCCAACACTGGGAAAGCATCCCAGGAAAAATCTGCATACACAAAGAATTTCTTTTTCGCACTTCTATACCGCCATTCAGAAATACAGCTCATATTCAGGCAACTGGTGTACTTTCTTATCTTTTGCAGGCCAAAAAGGCTAAAAGTAAAGATGAAAGGGAAATGTTGCGATTGAGTTAGGTGACAAGAAGTTGATCTAATCTGGTGCTTTGCAAACTGCCTCCACCCTCTTCTATCAGCCTGTCCTCTGCATTCCACAGTTCCTGACAAGAAGAGGCAGTTAGTCTTTTTTCCTTGATTTTATCAATGATCATAAAGAACACGATCTAGCAAATCATGTAATCTTTTGTATAGGAATCAACTTTCTTAGCCGAATAATTCTGCCTTTTCCATGTCTCAGTAGAAAATAAATTGGAGAAATACAATTTCTCAAGGGCAAAATGCAGACTTCTGAAAGCACCTCAGTGACTCTGGGGTCTGTATTCCTTTGAAAACAAAAGATATTTATGCTCCTAATACTCTTACATTTGAGAGTTTAAATTTCTAAGTCATATGAGTGCTTTTGAAATGGATACTGCCATAAGCCCAATTCTACTGATGCAACCCATACAGACTCTTTAACTGATTAAAAATTGGTTCCAGTAAATTGAATTTTAAACGTGTCATTTTTACATTTGCTGACTTTCTTGGGTCCACTACTAGTTGTATGTCATTGGCGTTCCGGGCAGCTGCCAGGAAACAGCCTGTAAATTGCACTGGACAGCTGGGGAAGAATAGTGACCCTCAGCATTCCTCACTCCACCCAAGCCCAGTGGCTGATGTAGTGCAGTGCTGGGGGTGTGATGGTAGCTCAACCAGAAGCCAATGTATGACATGATGAACCTCAGGATGGCAAAAGAATGTTCACACAGTCTGTGCAAAACACCTCAGCTATGTGGAACCGTACAGGGACTGAGAGGTTCACAACAGTTTTGATGGAGAAGGAGGCAATTATTCCTCTTGTCCCTTCTTTAGACATATCTAATCCTCAATGCATTCTACTTCCTCTCAGAGGCCATGACTCCAAGTGTGATCTGATCTGAGGCTTCAGTCAAGTCCCCCAACCAGCAGGCAGCTGTCAAAAGGGGTGTTTCCTGCCACCCTCCTCCCGTGGGTGCTGCAGCTCCCGTGGCTGCACAGCTGACACACATCCTGCTGGAAACCAGCACATGTGCTCCTGCTGGAAACCAGTGCAGCCCAAAGGAAAGATTTCACTGCAGCCAGGTCAGTTCCCTGATCAGGCTGAAGCATGGTAAGGCGAGCACTCAGGCCAGCATCACCGAGCCAGGGAGGAGGGGACGTACAGCCAGGATCTTGGGGAGGACAGGATTCCTCAGTTGATACTGATTGATGGTCTCTCCCCAGCCAAGCTGCATTCTCTTTTAACACACCAAGGGCTGATAACATATTTTCATACTTTCCCAAACTTGAATTTTTGGGAAAAGCCACTGTCAACAAAAGCTTTTGCTAATTTAATGCAGACTGAGCATGTAGGTAAAGAAACATTGTGTGTGGAAACAGATATTGGGGATAAAAGGAACAAAAAATATGTTTACATAGGCAAGATGTATGTGTGCCTGGATAGTCCCAAGTCAATTAAAATGCTTTCTTTTGAAGTAAGTAGCAGAAACATTGAATTAAGTGTGAAGTTTGACATTGACTTCAGTGGGAGATGCATCTCAGCAACTGATCCTGTAGAACAATAGGCAGTAATCAAAGTTGGGATTCTTTTAATACAGTTCTGCAGCCACAGAATTTCCCACATAATCCACCAACTCCTATAAAATGGCAGGATAAGGAGGCTTTTATTTTCATTAACTAAAATTTGATCTGCCTAATTTTCACAGATAGACTTCCAAACCAAAAAACTTTTCTAAATAAGTAAACAGTATACAAGAACAATACATGTTTGTGGAGTATTAATCCTGAAGTGTAATGCAGAGCCACTTAGTGGGGACTATAGTTTGGCAGTATGCTTAGCCTTTATTATCAGAGATTTTCAGCTGTAGATATCAGGGTGATAAGACACAGGGTGACAGATGCTTGTTGTCAGAGTTTGCTGGTTTTCAGATGCCCTCTGTTGTTCCTGACATCAGGGAAGGAAGTTGTGTCCATTCTCCATTCCAGAATTCTCAACTGTTTCTCATGCTGTACTGTGTTTATAAAAACCCAGCATGCTTCCAGCAAGATCTCCCTGGCTTGTCCAATGTAGCTATGATAAATTGAAAAAGTTTTTAAAAAAAAGTGACAAGTGTCTAACCAGGGATATGATGTGGTCATCCCAAAGCATGAACCTCACGAAGCAGGAACTCTGCCACTGCCTTAAGGGCCAGCAGAGCATAGGGGGCCTTACTAACAGCACTGTGATGCTATTGCAGCATGCAGCAGGGCTTAAATGGTAAACAGAGAACAAGGAGAACTTCCTTTCCCCTTCTGTCCTCTCCCCAGATGTATGGTGTTAGGTTACTTAATTAATTTTAACAAGGGAATGGCATTCCCCCTCCATTTGTGCCTTGTCTTGAAAGGATGCAATGTACAAATATCAATTTCAGCACATGATCCTCCACCAAAAGAATACTGGGCCAGATCCTGCCAAAATGAGTAGTAAAATCTCTTCTCAGAAAAAAAAAAAAAACCTGGGACTGGTCTTTGGAAAAAAATAACACATTTCCTGAGAACTCTAATTAATCTATGAGGTACTCAATGTCTACAAAGTTGTTCTTAGAAACTGAGATCTGGGCACCTTTGCTTGAAGGTGCTATTTATATCTTTGTATGCCTCTGCACGCAATAAAAGCCAGCATAAAATCATATAATTAGAGCAGCTTCTAATTGGAATGACAGGAATTAGGAGATGTGGATAACAGCCAAAGTAAAAACACATAGGGACAAAGGCAAAGTGTTCTATAGAACACCACAAAAAGAATGCAAGTGCTGGAGTATACTCTTATGCTGAAGTGGCTGCTTAAAACGGATGGCTAAACAAAGGACAATTGAGGTGGGTAAATGAAAGGAGACCTTGCAAGCTACAACATACCAAAATAAAAAATCCTCTTCAAACTGTACTGCCTTTTAGGGAGGGTGAGGGGGCTGATAAGTTTATTTACACTTTTAAAAAGCACTGCCAATCCCAATTTATCAGTTACTGTCTTGTGACAATTTATTCATTGTTCACTGTTAGAAACCAGAAGTTACATAGGAAGCATGATTGGTGATAGCTTCTCTATTTCAATATGGTATAATAGAGATAACAGAGTGCCCAAAAGCTCTACAGCCGCCTTTTTGTCTGCTTTGTCTCTTTTCATTACTCTATCAGAATCTTCATTTAATATAATCCAAAAAAAGCAAGGTAATTGCTTCACTTATCAGTTATCATCGCACTCGCATACTTATCATGTCAAAATTATTTATGTGGATGGCCAGGTTGATCTTGCTGCATTTAGAAGCTTAAAATTTGAATAACTGTTCTGCCAGTTAGGTTATCAAAATTGCAGCATAAACAATGAGTTTCTTCATTCTGTACCTTGGAGGGAGAATAGGAAGCATCTCATTGCAGGACTAGTTTCCCTGTGGCTGAACACTGCTCCAGGGAGACTTACAGCAATTCTGTAGCCTGGCACTCTGAGTGCTGGGGACAGGCTTCATTTGCTAGATGAACAGTAAATAAAAATGGCATGATATAAATAGAGACAATAGAGAGAGACATAAAGGGGCATTGTCAAGGTTGTCATAGGTCCCAAATTAAAATAGTAATTTACAGACCTGTGCAATGCTTTCTTAGTTTGTCCCTTCTGTTTGAAACATGTTTCATGGCTCTTTTTCTGTATCTTTTTTATTTCCTTATGATTTTGGTAGATGGTAACTCACCTGTTTGAAAACCCCAGAGGCTGAAATAAAACAAAGCATGCAAGATCGGAAAGTCATTTTAACAACTTTTTTTTAATATAAAAGAAATTTCCTTCAGCCAAGCTCTTGAACACCTCCACAAAGGGTGACAGAAAAAAAACAGGCTCAAACAGATACAAATAAAACAAAAAGAAATGTGCAAACATTTTTTCCAGCACAGGTGAGGAATTCATGGCATAGATGTCTCTTCATCAAACTACTCCAATAGCCAGGAACCTCTTCATGATAACCCTCACAACACCTTGCAGACCACTGGACATTTTTACATGATGACTTCTGTGAATTTTTTTTAATTGAAAGCAGACAAATTGTTATTCATCACTTGTTATTCTCCTAATAATGAGCATTCCAGAGGTTTTGCAAAGTTCTTCAGTGAGTGAGCAGAATAAATCCCAAGCGAGCAAGGACGCCAGTAACTCACCCTAGAGACTGCAAATTGGGCCATCACTAGACATCCAAATGAAAGAGGTCCTGAGCAATTCACAACATGCAGAGTACTACCTGTCTGAAAATCAGTTTACATCTATATACTAAAGAAATGAGTAGAGGTTTGACATGAGTTTATAAATTCTTTGCATACAGAGAATGGCCAAATTCAATGAGGTTTTAATCATTAAATGTTTTCTAACCTCTGTGTTCCCAGGTTTTGCTGCCTTGCTGCTTACACAGCAGCAGTTGTGGCAGGCTGTGCTACTGGCAATGACCAGCCATGGAGCAGTGAGGAGAGAGAGGGCCAAACAGCTCCCAGCCCTGCATCAAGCCTTGAATCACTTTCAACTGGTCTCTCAGTCACTGCTTGGGCATTTCTGTTCTAGACACTCTGCTTGTCACATCCCTCAGTTTTCAAGAAACTGGTTGGATCTGTCAAGAATCCATAGGTGTCGCAACACTTGACGAAGCTCCTGATTCACAGACAGAAAAGACAAATACATCTCTTTGCTGTAATTTTTTGGCTGGGTATGAAACAATTCTCTATCGTGACTCCCTTTAGCAATAATTACTACAACCTCTGAGACTTAGTAAATCTTGAGTAAAAGTCGCAGCAGAGAAAAGGGCAGTTTGAAATACAAACTGTAATTTCTCAATAGGTTGCAATACCAAAATTATGTGGGCTAAACAGAGATCCTGTGCCTAGGTCAGCATTCAGAATACTTTTATAGCTTGAGTTTCAGGGCCTCAGTGATGTTTCCACCCAGCTATTTTGTGGTTTTGGACTTCTGTGCATTTTATTTACCATATACCTTTACAGCAGGCTTCACATTCAGCACTCATCTCATGTAATGATTACTCATGCAATTAATGGCGAACAGCAGAGAGTAATGTTTGTGATTTTTTTTCCCTATCTTTGTTCCATGGGGGGCTCTAAAATATATTTTGTAAGTGTATCCAGGCAATCATTATCCATATCATGTTATGGGTTTTGTAACTTCACAATGTATTTGATTTAAACACCATAACTCTTTCCAGGACAAAGGCTTGTAACATTACAGATGCAGGGAACAGAGAGGTCAACATTTGACAGCTGGTGGCTGGAGACACACATTAACAATATTCCCCAAGTTATTACAAAAATATTTAACTGAACAATGATGGAAGAAACTAAAAGAACCTAGTAAACATTAAAAGTAAACATAATTGTTGCAAATTTAATTAAATTCTCTGCTGTCTTTGATGTGATGGCTGATCTGTAAGTCTTTCAATTTCTTTGCTTTAATATCAGCATTTCCTCAGTCTAAACCTTTTTGAGACAGTAGCATTTTATCTCAATTATTGCTTTTTCTCCATCAGTCTTTAAATGTAATCTCATTTGCCTTTATGGATACTGTAACCCTTCTGAACAGCTTTTAACCTTTTTAAAAATCGCCTTGACCTGAGAATGCCCAAAGTTTTTTCTTCTTCCTGCTCTGATTTTTTTAAAGCAATATTGAATAATAGAAATTGGACAGATGAACAGATTTGGATTTCCTATCCAGAGACCTGCATGTATAGTATCTTAGGATGCTAGAACAGAATTTTTGTTTGAATAAGAATAATAATAATAATAAAAAAAATTAAGATACCTCTATTTAGCTTTCTGATAGTAAAGAACCTTCAGCTTTGACCTCCATTTCAGTGGCAGCATTGTAGCCTGTGCTGCCACAATATTAGCTTTATTTTTTCAAAGGGAAAAAAAAGCTTTCTTTGTACAGTAGCACATTAGCTTCAAAGAGCACTTACCTCAAGAGTCCAGCTCATCCTTCTGGTAAATTTAAGAAATACTCAGCTTAAGATTGTCTGTTCCAATCACGGGTAACATAGATAACTTTGTGTCTAAATGTCGCAAAGCAAGCTTTATGTCTGCTTTGTCTTTTCTCCCCACCCTTTCAGGTTTATTTTCTCATTTAGTATCTAACGAAGATGCAGGCTAATGGAAGAATGATGCATGAGTGCAACTATCCCTCCTGGAATTTGACTGTAAATGTAAAAGTTGCTATTCACCACGATTTGGTAGCTTTGTGTGTCTTAGATGGGAGGGGGGGAGGGGATGGATATCTTCACGTTCAGTACAACACCCTCAGAGTCAAAGGTGTGCTCTTTGCATCACCAGCCTGGCTGAGTAAATTCAGTGCTGCACTGGCCATGGATGTGTCCCTAACATCTGCCTGCCCCGTGTCAGCTGGTGTTTCCTTTACTGCCTTAGGTGTGAGACTGGTGTACAGGCTTTCTGAACCAGCTGGAGGTGTGCACACCAAGCACTAACACCCCAGAAGGCTTTTCCCCAGTGAAGCTTGCCAGTCTGTGATACATGTGCCAGCTCAAAAGTGTAAGGGCTTTCTGGTACTCTCCCTTGAGCTATCATCACAACAAGCATCTTCTTTCTCTTCACTTCCTACATGCACACACGGTTTGAGCATCAGAACCCAGAAACTTGCTTTCCACTGTGATTACAATTACCTATCCCAAGCAGTGATGCTTAAAATTGAACTTAAATGCTTAAAATTGTTCGTGAGAGCAAAAGGCTCTACCTGTGAGCACCCTAATGTGTTAAACAACCATGCCAAGCAGCATTATATGTCTTGCAGCAGCTACTTAAAAAGACCATCTGCCAAAAGAGTTTGCTTTTCTATTTCAAGTTCTTCTACTTGTAGTTTTAAGGGAAAACAGTGAGTTTAGGAAGTTTATTATTAGGTTCAACTACACCTCCCTAGACTCAGACAGGAGCATTATTGCCCAAGAAAGAGCATATTCAGCAGAAGGCAGGGGAAAACTAGTTACAATGATCTTTCCCTGGATGAACACATATAGACATATGTATATCTGAGAATTTACATGGAAATGCCTTTATGCTATTTCACTTGAATTATGATTGCCTTGCATGATATATATTTTGAGAGTGTAACATTGCAAAAGTAAACTGAAAAAAAGGGGATAGTTATTCTTCAGATTTAAAATTAATTTCCTGTGTTTTTTTCTGGGTTTTTATCCTATCTAAGTTGTAACCTTATGAGTTCTTTACACTGAGACCAGTATCAGATGTAATATAAATGTAATGGTTTCTATAAATGTTAACCCACTGCAACGCTCCATCCCAGAACTAAAGATCTGACGACTATTTTAGGTTAAGGTACTGCTCCTCTCCATGTTAGGTAATCCAATGTCATTTAAGTAAAATAAATTGGAACTACTCAAGGAATAAAAAGAGGTGAAAGTGCAGAATCTGGTTTGGATAAAAGTTTAATTCTTCAGTTCCAAGCGACACAGCCCTTACAGGAAGCAGAGCAAACTCAGACAGGAGTGGCCAAGTAATGAAGATGGATGCATCTTGTTATCAGCAAGCCATTTACTAGGGCTTGATGTAACCTTAAACATTGCAGATAGCTCAATGGCACTTGCCACTAAGCCTCTAATTAATGAATAGCAGGCCCAAAATTAACAATGTGCATTTACAGATTAATTCTGGGCACTCATTAAATGATGTTCAAATATCAAGCAGTAACTGTTAGGTTTATTCCTTCTGGATTACTGTATACAGTGTTTGTTTGCTGGGAGTTTTCACAGGAGGTTTTGTGTGCTCAACTGCTGTGAGCCCAGGTGCACTTCAGGAAAGGGTATAGTTCACTCGAGGAGGGCAAGACAGAGTAGCTGTAAACCAGACATTGTAACACCTGTGCAGCAATTTAAGGAGGATTAGAATGATCCTCTATTCAGCATTAACTGCAGTGAGAAAAAGGGCTGGTTTGCTCAGAGTAGTTCTCAAACCTCAATTTTATGTTACCCTCCCTTGCAATATCCATGCTGCTGCCTTCCAAGGCGATCTGGAACAGGACACAGGAGGGTTCAGTGGTGGGTTGTTTAGTAAAATACCAGTTCCCCCACAGCTCGTGTGATAGCTCATGTGGTTCCATTGCTGTGGAAGTGGTCCTGCACACAGTGGCCCAGCTCCTTGATCAAGCAGACAGATAAGGAGCTCGGGATGAAACCTGCATCGTAACACGTATATGCCAGTCAAACGGCATTTCAGAACAGTAGTACTGGAAATTATTTAGGTGGTCCTACTGTAAATGTTGTGCCTTAGGAGAAACAACAGTGCAGCTATAAGAAATGCATCAGACCATGTTTCCACACCTGCTAAATTATATCTGTATCAAATCAGAAGTTTAAATCGCCTTCTGTGCTGAACTATAATGCAAGTGAGAGAGAATGAGCCTTTCAGAAATGTTGGTATAAACTGCAATAGAGCACAAACAGGCAAAGCTGGTTCAAGCAAAGTCAAAATTGAATCCAACATCCCTGAAAAATTAGACAGACTGGTCTCTGTGACTGGGAAGGTAACTATAATTTTCTGGGAACAGATCCTTTCAGACCACTAACATCAATATTCAGCAACATGAGGTTTTCTGCATTATGAGTGTTCTCATTAATGTGCCATCCAGCTACTACTGCATGATAAGTGCAGGGATATTATCTATTAAAAAAAAAAAAAACCTAAAGGGGGATAGAGAGTAAATGGTACTATTCTGGAAGACATCCTGCAAATCATCTTATCCTAGAACTGTTCTCCATGTCAGAGGAGTTTTAATGCAATACCAGTCTGCTGTGATGTAAAGTTACTAATATGATTGGCATTCCTGTTGCATGACACACAGAAGAGAAACATCCGCTCTGAGCAGAGCTCACTTTCAACTGTGCCTGCAAACATTTGAGGTTTGTGCACAGGCTGTGTAAGCAGGATCCCATGCACATTCCACATAATCCAGTGCCATGCATCCAGTTCCATTTATGGGCAAAATGAAACACAGGCTGGTCTTTCTATGGATCATTCCCACATCAGCCTTTTCAAAATTTAATGTGGACAAATTTAGGAAAGAGGCACTCCCATCGCTCCATGCAAGCCATTCAAAGTTTTGTGGATNACGAGAGATATCTGCAATACTCTGAAAGTGAAATTCAGAAATGAAATTCCATTCTATTTTTTGTGTCACAATGAAGGAAAAAAAAAAAAAAAAAAAAAAAAAAAAGCACAAACTTTTTCTTAATAAAAGATTATTCTGTGGAAAAGGTAAGCGGGCTGGGATTTTGTATCTGGGCCTGGATTTTCCTTTGTGATTTGTTGATAGAAGATGGGAAAAGCAACTGTCTCATGCAGCTTTCCCAGTTTCTTTTTGCTGTAAAGAACTAAATGCATACTATTTTGTACATGTGTAAGGTGATGCTGTTATACTGAGAGTTGCTTTCTTTTATCTTTGAAGCAAAAACTTAATTTGAATAAGAAAACTGTATCATCTCTCATGAAGAGAAAGCTCTTTCTCCCTCTTTTTTTTTTTTTTTGTCACTTCCTTACAGAATTATCTCTGAAGATTTCCCTAGCATCCTCTCTCTCTCTCTCTCTCTCTGCAACTATTTTGAAAAAAAGGAATCCATAAATCAGCAACAAGTATGCTTAGTTACCAGTAGATAAGGTGACAGACAGCAACTATAGGAGCATTCCAGTGCAATAAAATTCCAGAAAAATGCAGTAAAATATATTTAATAGGATAGACCTTTTCTGGATCATTACTGCTTATTAATAACAGTACGAGCATCTTGTGGTCTGAATGTAATTTGAAAGAAAGGTGTAAATTCACAGTAAAAATATTAGTAGATGTTTTTTAGAATTCTGAATATTCATCTGTTTTTTCTTCCATACATGCACGACAGTGTTAGTTGGCAGCATTTGAACTATGGTTTTATATTTCTAGAACTGTACCTTACTCCCCTTTTCCAGTCACAGGAGCCAAGAACTGCAGCAGGCTTTGTAGAGGCACACATTAATTTCAGTTTAGTCCTGCAAGCTACATTCCTTTCCAAACATGTTTTAACCTGACATCATGTTCTTCCTCTAACTTCTCACAAATGAAGATGTGATTCATATAAACTTCCACTCTCCTCAAGCTTTGCCAACTCTTCATTTTCTTTTGGCAGACTTTGTGGGCACTTCTGATTCTTGACAGGAATGACAAACTCAGCACCTTCCATGTGCTGTACCAGAGGCAGCGTGGCAGTGTCAGGGGGCTGCAGACCATGCAAATCCCCATTCTGGGCAGAATGTGTGCCTCAGAAATCTTGCCCCTGTTTTTTTTGTTTCATGAGCAGCAATTGCTCAGTGTAGTAGGGGTGGTGTGAGGGGCTCCCAAAGTTGTCAGTGCTCATCATGGACCAGTATGGATGGGTTAGGGTTTTATTCTGGCCATCAACTGCCTCACACTGCCTGCTGCCACAATTCCTTTGTGGGACAAAGAGAGGGACTCTGTTCTGTCAGTATCAGACTTTACCTAGTTTTGTTGAAAAAGCATATTGATTTTGATAATGGATTTATATTCCTTAATGCAATGAGCTATATGAGCTATGTCTTCTACTTGAAAGAACAGTTATTACTACACCTGCCACTTTCCTTAGTAAAGATGAAGGAGTTTAAAGTTATTGTCAGGTTTATTCTTTGTGCTTCTTAATGAGCCAGACTGTGCCATACTTTTTGTTTCAGAGCCTGGTGAGCAGGCTTTCCCCATGGGATTAATGCATGATTTTCTGTTGCTTTCCCTTTGAGCTGTCACACATCTCTAAGCAAAAAGCTGTCAGATCTCCCAAAAAAAGCATTTATGCCTTGGAATGATAGACTCATTAAGTTGGGAAAAGACCTCTGAGATCATTGAGTCCAACCATTAATCCAGCATCACTGTGTTCACCACTGTACCATATCCCAAGTGCCACATCCACATGCCTTTTGAACACTTCCAGAGATGGTGAATCCACCACTTCCCTGGGAATCCCTTTCCAGTGCCTGACCACCCTTTCAGTGGAAAAATAATTCCTAATTTCCAATCTAAACTTTCCCTGGTGCAACTTGAGGCCATTTCCTCTGGTCCTGTCACTTGTTACCTGGCAGAGGAGACTGATCCCCATCTCGCTACAGCCACCTTTCAGGCAGTTGTAGAGAGTAATGCACTCACCTTTTGGGCCTCCTTTTCTCCAGGCTAAACAACCCCAACTTCCTGAGGCACTCCTCATATGAATCTCTAGAACCTTCCCCAGCTCCACTGTCCTTCTCTGGATTCACTCCAGCCCCTCAATGTCTTTCTTGTCATGAGGGGCCCAGAACTGGGCACAGCACTCGAGGTGTGGCCTCACCAGTGCTGAGCACAGGAGGCAATCACTGCCCTGGTCCTGCTGGCCACACCATTGCTGATACAGGCCAGGAGGCCATTGGCCTTCTTGGCCACCTGGGCACAGCTGGCTCATGTTCAGATGGGCTGTTGTGACTCAGGTGCAAGACCCAGAACTTTGCCTTGTTGAACCTCATACAGTTGGCCTATACAAACACTAAATGCCACTAAACAAGATACAAAACACAGCCTGAAAGTCAGGTGGAGGTATTAAGTGAGGTGCAGCTAGTGAACACCTCTGTGAGACTATTTTGCTTCCAAAGTCATAGTGAAGAACCACCCAAAGGCCTAAAAGCTGCTTTATATACTTCCAAGTATAAAGACTTTGATAAATTATGTACAAAAAAAAGCCAAAGAAGTAATGGAATCCAGAGAAATAAGAGATCCTAAACCTCTGTAAGAATGCTAAACCTCTGTAAGAATACTAAACCTCTGTAAGAGTAGGATCTCAGGATGAACCGAGGCAGAAAAAGAGAAAAGAAATCAACTGAAATCGAAAAGAAGACAAAGAAAAGTGAAAGCACTGAACACCTTACAGAAGCTCTGCTGTCCTTGGAAGCAGTATATAATTTACCATAGCACAACCGTGTTATCCATTTATCATACAACCAGTATGGGATATCATGCATCATGATATCATCCATGAGTCTTTCTAAGAGTGAAGCAAACAGTGTCAGTCATCTCCAGGAATCTGGGGAGAGGCACCACGACTCTCACAATGCAGCTGGCAGTGCCCTGGCAGCAGAACCACCCCAATGAACAATTTGTAGGCTGTGCTAAATCCAGTTTAATTCACTTGAACAATGAAGTTCAAATGCATGTAGCAAGGAGTCATTTCAGGTCCAGGTTAGCCACTCTGTAGACATCCTCTGATGGAAATCTGGGCAGAAATTACAGTATTTGCAGCAATCCACAAAAGTATGTGAAGTGTGTAAATTAAGATGTTTAAAATACCAGAACTCTGAAGACGTAAAAGAGATTGTCTTGTGAAGTGTTACCTATTTATCAGCTGAGGGTACAACCTAACCTGGTTTTTGTAATGTTGCAGTTAACATGATTCTTGGAAGCTTCCTTATGTATGATTTTTTTTTCCTTCTCTATGTTACTATAAAACTGTTTCTCTATGCTAGGCTCCAGGCACTGCACTTTTTAAAAACATAAATAAAACACTAAAAAAGGAGAATGTTGTCCCATGGGAATGGTAACAGGACAAAAAGGCCTCACCTCTCTGATTATTTCCTAAAGTAAGTCAGTTTTAGGCTACTGTACTGGTCCAAATACAGCCAAGATCAGTGTGAGATTACATCTGGGCTATGAGTAATCTGTTTGTCTCAGAGAGCCTAGCACATCTATGGGCTGATCACTTTGCCTTTTGTCTTTCTGCCATTTACATTTATTTAGCCAAATGGCTTCTAAGAAATGTTAATCCATCGCATTATCCGATTGCTCAGCCCCTGCTGGCCAGGTAACTCAGGTACAATCAGTTTCATTGCCAGATTGGATAAAACCCTACACATGTGTCTCATTTGGTAATGTGCTCTTCAGGAATTATGATTAGTACAGATGTTGCTTCTTAATTTGTGAGAGCACCATGTTAACAAATTTGTTTAAAATAGAAAAGTGTTCATATATTTATACAGCATGTTTTATGTTACACCCAGTGGGTGAGGCCAAACCCTGCCAATTACGTACCTTTGGCCCAGTAGTCAGTATAAAAGACAATAATAATTTTGCTTAAAGCTCTGTAATTTTTTTTAATTGATAGCCAAAGATCAAATAACAGCCTCCAGATACAAAAGTTGAAATGGGGAACATGTGATGTCATTAAGGCTCTGCTAGTTCCCCCAGCAGGGCACACTGGGCTCTGTCCCACACTGAATGCAGCTCCAGTTCTGTCCTTTAGTTGAAGACTGAGACAGCACAAGAACTGGGGAAAGTCTTCCTATACCTAAATGTTTTCAGTCCATCTAACTAATCAGTCAGGCTGTATCAGCTGCATTTGTATCTAATGTATTGCATAACATCTTATTCATTTCTGTCCTGATTAGATCTCTAGCATGGGGAGGAATGTTTTAAATGTAAGATGAAAATTGTCACCCATCTTTTTTCTGGTAAGCACCTAAAATCCCACAGCTGGATACTGCAATATTTTCTTTAATATTGTCTGCATATTGAGTGTATTCATAAGCTCAAGGCCTTTTATCCAGACCCTTTTTCAGGACTTTGGGCTATGGAAATGATTTTACTCAGAGTTGGCATCCACGGGGCCGGACGTGCGGACTGCTGGGAGCCCCCTCTGGGGCCAAAGCTGAGGGCAGCAGGGCAGCACAGTTTAGCCACAGTGTTCACATATGCACTTTCAGAGCTGACAAGCCCTACCCAGGTACAGGTTCTTTGATGTGTGGCAGAGTGAGTTTCTAATATTCATACCTTCAAACAGGGCCAAAATTTGCCTAACAGTAATCGCTCATCAGTCTATTTGACAATTCAGATGGAGTTTAAAAGACAGTTCCCAGCTTCATTTCTTTTGCTCAGACCAATCGTTCCATTGTTCTTAAAAAGAGAATTGTCTTTCACCACAAATAAACTGCAAAATGTTTTTCTGTGTAGTAGAATTGAAAAGTGGTTTTCAGATACAGTTGGCATTTGCTTAGTGCTGGAGGTGGCCATGTTGCTGAAAAATGATGTTGCCTATGATGCCAACCATACGGCAATTAACTCAGCAAAGGAGAGTGTGTGAATCCATTTCCAGCCTCTTTTAATAATAGGGTAACAACCAAAATGCTTTCTCCAGTGGTTAAAACAGTATTAAATTTGCCTAGAAACTTGTTTACAGGCTTTTCCACTGGATTTGTCTATTGCCAATGCCATAAAGGACATCAATTTTCAATAGACAACCGCCTCCAGCACTGGGATTGGAAACGCCAATTGTAATTAAAACTTTTTTTTAAGCAAATGCTTTTTGCAGTCTAATTATGGCAAGAAACACTACTTGTTTTGTGAACTTACAGACTTTTGAACTCAGCAAAACTCTGTTTTGCATTCAGCAGCAAAAGTCCTGTCCTTGCTCATGTCAGTGGTGCACTTAGTGCTCCTAACACAACACTGGATATTCAGACTTAAACAAAATCTGAACAAACTGTACTGCACCCAGGTTAAATGTGCTGTAAACACTGATTATTTGCAACTCACATTTAATTCTAACCATGGGTTATGTATATTTTCCCTCTTTAGTATTTCTGGTGTAATCACAGTGTGAGTCACACAACCTATCAAAAGTGCAGATATGAACTACAGTAGTTTTATATGTTTCTAAACAATGAAAACAGGGAAAGTAATCTCACAACAGCTAAATGTTTTCTATTTTCAAAAGGCTCTTATTGGTGACATTTCTCCCTGCACTGCTGTTTCTGCAATCACATAGCAACACAGCCCTTGAAATAACTTTTTTGTACTCAATATATAAGGTGCAGTGTTTAGAGAAACTGATTCTGCTCAAATGCCACCTGTTTAAATGCTAAATGGCATCAAAATCAAAGAGAAAAAAAAGAATTGCAGTCCAGTGGAGGAGACCATTCCCCTGTTTGGATGACTAAGATCCCCTGTTCAGCTATTAGTCCCTTTTTCTTGAGTTTCAAAGTGGGTGTAGCAGAGTTAATTTGGTACAGTGCCTCTCACAGATTGCCCTCCTACAATCCTTCACAGGATTCAGGCTTGCTAAGACCCTGTACCATTCCCTGTTGAGACATGCCTGCAAGCTCCTCATGCTGCTTCTCAATGTTGCCGTTTCAGCTTTTAACTATGCATTTGAGTGTCTGCTTCTAGCAAGGCCCAGCTGAACTACTTTTTAGGAAGCATCAGTATATGTTGAGGCAGGAAAGCACTGATGAGATAGACATCTAACATCCAAATACTCTCAAACTTGGAGAATTTCAGATCTTCATCTTAATTCTTCAGTTTGGACTCACCTTCCTTCAAGAAGCATCTTCATTTTTCTGAGCTGCCCTCTTTTCCAAGTTTTATGCTCTTCCTAAAAGCCACTCTGCCCCTCTTTTCTCATAACTGCACAATAAATTGTGTACAGTCCTCCTAAGCAGGACCCTCCCTTTGCAGCCTTCACCTATACCACTTAAATTTCTCCCAACCAGCAAATCCCAGTTCCCCCTTGTGACGGGGCAATGTGAGGGTTATCAGCTCACCTACCAAATGCCAACTAGGAAGGAATGTCAAATTTTTATAACTTAAGATTTTGTAGCTCTGTGTAGAATTCATGTATGAGCATCTCTAGGGTTTAAAAAGTGAGCATGAAGGGATCTGAGGAAAGAGTGCTGCAGGTATTGAATATCTACAGCAGTATCATTTGAGGCAGAGATGATTCTTATCCAGAAATGCAGAGTTAAGGGTCAAGCTTACTGAGTGATGGAGTTGGTTGTCACGTTTGCAAGAGCAAACAGAAGTGGCCAGTGCCAAACATTTAAATGCAAATCCATGTTTATCAAGTTCAGGATTATTCAGTTCTGCAGCCTGCCTTGGGCTCACCTCTGGAGAAAGTTTGAGGTAGGGGGAATATCATCAAGAAGAAAGAGGCAGAGGTTCAAAGGAAGTCGTTCAGGGACATGGTGCTGCAGGTAGCAAGAAGCAAGAGAAGGGAGAAATGGGAATACAAGAGGTTGTTATTATTTCTTTAATGAGCAGAAATTCTTTTCAGGATGGTTTATTTTTCTGAAACTTGCAGATATCGCAGCTGTATTCAAGTGTGGAAAAGGGAGAACTCCTTTTCCTCTTTTTTAAGCACAATGTATCATTCTCTGTGCTTTCTAAGCTATAAAATTAGCACTAGCAGCTGTAATACAAAAGACCCCAAAAGAATTGCAGTCCCAAGCCTTCTGAAGTTAGTATGGCCTATAATGGCTAGTCCTTGTAACACAGCCCTGAAGGGAAGCAAAGCGCCTGACTGATGTTGTCAGCTTTCAGAGTCAGTTTCTTCTGTGCTCCCACAATATGTTCCACTAGATTGAGCATCTCTTTGAGACCACATAGAAATTCTCTCATGCCAAAAATTTTTATTCTATTACTTTTTTTTTTTTTGGTTTCTCACCATAGGGTTTGTGACACCCTACGTTGTAATGGGAGTGAAGTCAGCAGGCTATAAAGTCTGGTCAGATCTCTCTTCCACACCAACTTTGCCCATACTGAGATTGCAGGAAAATATGCTAATTATGGACTGATTTTTAATATGTTTTCTATCTAGAAAAGCAGAGGGAAGTAGAAGATAATGTCAGTCTATATTCAGTGGCTTCAGTTGCTTCGCTGCTATGGATGCATAGGGAAATTGAAAGATATTGGTCATCATTCCCCGAAAACAGAAGTTTTCTTCAGTGTCATAAGTGTACATCTGAAATACTGATATAAATTACACCAAGTCAAGTAATGTACAGGTTTCATTGTCAGAACAAATATATACATAAGGCTTTTATTATTTTAATGCCACTATATTGTGAAATATTTGCATGCCATCTTCCATTTACATCATCTGTATAGGATGTCAAGTATGTTGTGCTTGCAATAATTTTAGGAATGTAATATTTTCAAGTTCAGGAAGTTAACAACTTGGGCTTTTTGCTTTGCACATCGTAACCTTTTATGTTATCATTTGGTGAGATGAGGTGAAGACACAGAGGTGCATAAATTGGAGACCTCAGATCTGTGATTATGTTATTGCTGACCCTCATCACATCTAGCATTACACTGTGCAGCTCTGCTCACAGGAAAAAAACAGTCAGAGAGAGGAGGCAGAGCGTAACTTGTTCACTTGAGAATAGTTATGTTTTGATAGGTATAAATCAGGATAGTTATGCTGCAGTCAGTCTTACATCATGGAGGATTTGGTCACAATAACTTCCCAATCTGCTTTGTAGATTGAAAATATGTATAGATCCATCTTCATTGTTTGCTGGAATGCATATAGCATAAATAGTACACAGCAGCTCTAAAGGAGGGAGCTCTCATGTCTCTTGCAACCTCTAGAAGAGGTATGATGGGTCTTCCTCATTTCTAGCTGCTGTAGCAAGTCCTGAGTCAGAGCTTGACAAGTGACCTGAGCACAGCCCACCAGCAAGCAGCTGGCCCAGGTTCCAGTGAGCACAGAAGGGCTGTAAGGATGGCCTTGCCCACACACAGACACTTTGCAGAGTGTGATGTGTACTTTTTGTCCATGCCGTCTGATGGCATGGCAATCTTTTAACACAAAAATTGTTGTGGTTGTGGTGCTGTCACCTGAGGATATTTGGAAAAGGGATTTCCTAGTCAAATTACATTTTTCTAATGCAGGACAGAGCTGTCTGTGCTGTGATCTGTCCCGAGGAGTTTGTGAATGGTTGTAGGCACCATACAGTGCCATCTGTAATGGGCAATGGCTTTCTCATACACAGGTATAATTTAATTCATGAAGCAGATTTCATTCATCAGCTTTTTAAGACTAGTCAGGGAAGCTGAAAGTTGATGCAGACACACAAGCAGAAGCGGGCCCTTCAAAGCTGACATGGCAGACATGGCATCCCAACCAACCTTCAATAGAATGAAGATTCACAATGCCAGTGTCTAATAACTGTATCTCACTCCAATACAGGTATTTCAAGGCCATTCTGTGTAAACAGTGTGCATTGCTTTGTGTCTTAATCTGCAAGACAACCAAATATCTCGTTTGCAGATATATGTTAAGGCTTAATGAATCTCCTGCCATAAAAGTGTTGCTCAAGACTAATGAGCAAACAAATATTTGCTTAAACCCCTTTGTGAAAGTCAAACACACTTTCAACAACTATTCATGCATTTATTGTCAGATGTGAGTCATCACTTAGGTGCTGGCCTTGTGCTCTGAGCAGCTAATGCCAGTAGTTTCACAGCATTTTTTTACTCATTTTTTCCCTCTTTCTGCCCTCACTTCAATCTCCAGTAAGAAGCAGTCTGGAGAGTCTTTTGTCCGTGGCAGAACTTACTCTCCTTCAGCATTGTTTGTGCCACAGTGGCAGCTGATCCCCTTGCTGTCCATGCAGCCTGTGGGGCCACCTCAGCCCCGTGCTCCACACAGCAGCTGTTTGCTTCAGTGCCACTCTGGGGTCCTGCTGACCAAGTGAGTGTAAGCACAGCCATCTCTTCTTTTTCCTCTCCCCAGCTTTCCAGGGGTACCAGTGTGGGATTGAGGCTCTGTGTGGATCCTCTTCTGACTGTTGATGTGCCAGCAGTGGGTCTCTCTTCCTTCCAGCAGCTAGTCATCACTTCTTTGCCAAAACCTAGCATCTTCTTCTAAGTTGCCAACTAATCTCTCCCTAATCTGTCACAATCACAATGAATAGGTTCACCCTGAACAGTTCAAATACCAGGGCTTTGCTAACCAGCCCCATATCTGGGACACTGGCCATTACAGCAGATCTACCTGCAGCTGGAGACAGATGGACATGTCCACCCTTAGACTCAATAGCATCTGGAAAATTCCCATAGGATTTGCTTTCTGAGTACATACTGTGAACTTAGAAGGTGCATTAATAACAGGGACTTATTTCTTGTGTTACCGAGTGACATTAAAATTGTGTGTCAATGATTGTTTTATTTTTATTCTGCTACTAAACAAGCTGAAGGCTTTAAGGATATTTTTTGTTCTCTTGTGTCAGAGGGGTCTACCCAGGGTGGAAAAGAAAATCAATGTTTCAGGGTTGTTTAACTGTGGGGTTTTTTTCATGTGTTTCTTGTTTCATTATGAGGAAGGAATTAAAAATCCCTCCTAGACAGTACTTAAAATATCAAAGTCATTGTTTAATGCCTTTGAGTCACTGTACAACTAATTCAATTGCACAGTGTAGTGCAGTTTCACGGTATGTGAAACACAGATAGTAGAGAGGAATGATTGGAAAGTTGAATAAACACAGCATTAGTTTGCAAAGTCTGAAACTTTCTGATGACTTCTTTAGCAATGATCCAGCACAACAGCTCATCAGCAGAAGTGAGCACAGAAGCTTTTAAACCCAGAGCCCCTGCCTCCTCTACCTAAGCTAAGCTAGATGGGTTCATGCTGGCTGGAGGCTCTTGACCTCCTCTGAACCAGCCACAGGAGGTGGGTTGGGTGTCCCTGGATGTCAGCAGCTTTTGGTGAGGTCAAAGCTCTGATGATCGCTGTGGCTTCTCAGGACCCTTCAGCAAAAATGAGCCTCAGGTGGTCAGGGACCAAGGCAGCAGAAGACTTGGCCACAAGACACTCATGGGGGCAGTGCACAGCCAACCTGGCTCCCTGTACATTGAAACTGGTGCTGTGTTAGGCACTCAGTAACCTACAGGGACCCGAGGTGCTTGGTGACAGGGCAGGGATTGCACCTTTTGTGGCACAATCAGTAAAGGGTCATTCCATGGCCAGCCTGGTGCATCTTTCTTCACACCCAACCCTAAGAAGTTGTCACCTATAGGAGGTCTCCAAATATATGAGGGGTTAGTAGGGAAAGGTACAGATCCATCAGCCTGACTTGTGTGAGTACTGTTGTCATCATAAAGGAGATCATCCCAAATAATTACTGAATTTATCTTTGTGTCAGCTTTGCAAGGTACAGGAGCAGTGTTATCCCTGTTTTACAAATAACAGTCTGAGGTACAGAGAGGCTTCAACTTTGCCTCTCTCATCACTTTAGAAGAGGTAGTGGTGGTGTAGACTTATCTGGGTTGGCTCTCATTTAGTTAGGTGTGGTAGTATTTTGCCCACAAACTTTCTTCTGATGCAGGCTTTATGTGTGTAGAAACAAGACCTGGGGGCCCATTTGCTCTCTGAAAGCACCTGTTAGCCTCCCCATTTCCTCACCAAGACTGCTGGAACTGCTATAAAAGCTGCTATATATATATATAGCTGCTCGATGCCTAAACTAGACATTCCCTGCCCCAGCCTCCTTGCCCAGATGTAGATCTCCCAGTGAAGGTGTCCACACCTGGGTCTGAGTTAGGTGTTCCCATACATGGGAGTGCCAGATTCCTGAAACAAACATCCCTCACCCTGCCCTTAAAGCCAAATTGAAGCCACGTGGTTGGGGTATATCTGTGGTTGGTAAACCACCCTGTGGGAGTAAAACACACTCTGATCATGAATACCTGCTTTGGTTTCATTTATTCCCACACAAAAACAAACACGAGAAATATCTTGAAGCTATCTCAGTGACCATTCAAATGTTGATGCTTAGTGTTTGCAACTGATTAGTATTGCCACTGAATCACAGATATTTCCTGTATTAAGTGGCCCTAAAAGTCAATGTCAACATTTTAATGACAACAGCAGTATTGTAGATAGTGGCAGTTTGGCAAAGAGAAAAGGTAGGACTGCCCATCCTGAATGGGCACAGATAGGAGAGGAGAAGGAGCAAAAAAGGGAAAGGACAAAGAAGCACGCACGTGCTCATAGAAGTTTCTGACAAGCTAAAAGCCTCAGAAACAAATTTGAGTTTAAAAATGCATTTGAAAAGTTACATACTCACTTTTGTACAGAACAACAATGGTGGAATGCTAATAACATTTAATTTCCCTTGACTTCTAACCTTCTTAACCTGCTGTGCTGCTAGAACAGTGCTGTAAATCAAAATATGCTGTATTGTATGGTGAACATGTGTATTGAGTCATTCCAGACTGCCTGGTGCTTTTTAAAAACAAAACTCACAATAGTATTTGTGCTGTTTTTCATTTTTCATAGACCTTTCCCCTCAATCATGCTGCAACTGGTTAGGTTATGTATTAAAAATACAATATAAAAAAGAGGGAGGGAAGATGTAGGGGTAGACATAATACCACAGAAAGTACAGCACAGACAAATAGGCCAAAATATCCTTGACATTACTTTCCCCTTTGTTCTAAATGTTCTTCCAATTTCAATAAAAACAAATTGGAATACTGCCTGGGGTCTACTAAATCATTAGTAAATTAAGAATCTGTTTTTAATAACATTTCTCTTGTAAATAATGCATTAATTGACTTGCTTGAAAGTTAGCTTGAATGTTAGAAACTCTGGCACTAAATGTGTAATGAAAGAAGTGCGCTGTTTGAGGAGGCTGGATGGTAAATGTAACAAATTAAATATGACAGTTGATATTTGTGAAAATGGTGATATAATTAGAGGACACCTGCAGCTGTTTTCCAACCAAAACAACAGAAATTAAACATGTATAAAGTATGTGTGTCATATTTTCTCTTGGCATGTTTCTTTTATTCTGTTTAGGGCTTTTTTTTAAATGTATGTCTTTCTATTTTTTCCATACCTTTTGTCAGGTCATATGACTAACAGGTGTCTACTTATCCAACTATACCATTTGTTACATCTATAAGTGATTGTTTTGCAGTGTAAAGACAAAGAACCTGAATCTTATTTACCAAGCAAGAGCTGGAAGTTACTAGAGCACATGACACATGCCCCACCACACTTTAACCCTGGGTGGGTGGGAGTAGACAAGAATTATACCAGGACACTTCCTGTGCAGTCCTCACCTGTAGATAGCTCAATTAGTTATTTCTCCACCCTGACTTTGATAGTCTTGGCGAGGATTTCTGTAAACTAAAAGGTGATACGATGCAATGAACAAGCATTGCAAATGTGTAGTGTTCCTTCTTGGCATGTGTGCTGTTGAAAAAGAATATGATGCTGCCCTGGCCATCTCACAAGGGTTTTGAACACCAAGTTTCTAATGATAAAGGAAAAATGTGAAGTTCTTGAACAACATAGATCCCCATGCCATGCCACTACTGGGAAAAGTGTGAAGCAAATTGGCCAAAGATGGCCAAAAGTGATACATTTTTGATCTGGAGCCAAAGATTCTGGGTACTTCAGCTCATGGACTCTTTTCCATCTGTCCTTGCTCCTTTCCAGTTGGTGTAAGACAACATCCTGCCAAAGGAGATAGAATTTGGACTTGCAAATGCAGGAGTCTCTAGACTGACTCTCTTCAGAGTTACAGCAGTAACAAGGCAGTGGAATCACTCAGGTATAAATAAACAGAGTCATAAAATTTTACTCCTACTTAACATCATGTGACCGTTTTTCCTGGTGTCAGAGTTAATGGGCATAGAAACTGCACTGTTGGACTGGGCATGAGGCACATTGCAGCCAGTCCACTTCTGCTCCCATTGATTCCACCTGAGGAAGGACTTCAAGCTGTCCCAGAGTCGCTTTTGCCAGGCTTTGACATACAATTTCCCCACTATGAAAAGGAAAACATTACAGGGCAAGGCAAGCTGTCCTCACCAAGAGACTCAGATCTCTCTAGGGAGTTTTCTCTGTGGCTGATGCACATACAGAAAACTTAGGCGGGGAAAGTCTCATTGCACCATCCACACAACCAGCTGTGGATACTGTAAATCTTCAGCATGCCCTTAATCAGCTGTCAGAAACACAGACATTCATAAACAAAGGAGAGCAGGAGACCAAAATTCACTTTAAAATAAACAATGTGGACTTTGATTTGGAATGTGCTAACAGGATAGATATGAGCAATTTAAATAAACATACCAGCCAATTGTGTCAACTTTGCTTTGGGGGCAACAATACCTTTGTTACTGGGGTTTGTATCTGTCTTGATTAGAGCCATGTCAAGCAGCTGTTGAGATTGACTCTGATGACAGATAGGATGTTATGTACATGACACTGGAAGCAAAGTATCATGGAGACAAATTGTGTGATGGCTGAGAAAATCTTTACAGCTTTTTCAGATATGGCATACTTCTTCCCTGTAGATGCAAATATATTTATTTGTCTTAAAGTTACAGACTTGTGGCTGCTCTTGCAGGTACCCGTTTTTACGTAACAACTTGCATTCTCCACGGCCTCCCCCAGTCCAAGCAGGGGGCTGTTTCCACCCTGCAGCTTCTGGGTGGCACACTCTGCATGCTCTGTTTATTCCTGTAGTGGTGTATATGACAATTATGGAAGAGAAGCCGTTTGCTGCCTCCAAGGACAAGGCAGTAATAAAGTTCCACAGAAAGTGCACCCTGCTTTTCTTGTTATAAATCACACCAGTGCATAGTCGGGCTAGTCCCACCTGCTTGCACAGCTTTCAAGATGTGTTCCTCCTTAAGCTGATTTTACAGGTACTATTCCCTGCTCATCATGTAGATCTCAATTGACTTGATGGTAATTGGTGATGGAGCTTGGTAGGCAGTGATATAGGAGAGGTGCAGCTCACAGGGCCAGGTTCCAAACCTCTGCTGTGTCAGCAGTCACTCTGTGACTCTCCTTTTCAGGAGCAAGTTCTTCACTGTGTTAAAGTTGAGGGGAGTTCTTACTCTTTAAAAGAGCAATTTTCTGCTCCTATTCTCTATGGGCTTTTGCATTGGTAACCAGTAGTTTCTGTGGGGCAAATGTATCAAGAGCTGCATTTCCCAGGTAAAAACCATGAAGTAAAAACTATTGCAATATTTACCAGAAGGAAGGAGTTGCTCAGCCTCCCTTAACCTTTCACTTGTACTAGAAGTTTCCCATCAAAAAATATCAAAGATATATCAAAGATATCAAAGCTGATAATACACCTTTATTTTGGTTCCTTTGTAGGGCATTTTGCAGATGCTGACCTTCTGAATGGAATTACAATTTTTATTTCTCTCATCAGTATATTCAAACACTGTAGAGACTCAATTTACCTAAATTCCCTCTTTGATTAAATAGCATCAGCAACAGATGACTCCAAAGATGAATAGTTTTATGGTCTAAGGGGACCATGCCTAGGAAGATGGCCTTCAGCTTGTTGTCTGTAGGTTTGCAGCAGTGAATCAGAGAACCAAAGCTACAGGGGGTTTGACTACACCCATATTTGCTTCTCAGGGACAAATTTGTTGGCTTAAATTAAGCCTGCTAAAAATGAGGCCAAGATTTGCCTTAGCCAAAAAAATGCCCCTTCCTTGCCTATGTAATGTTACACTGATTTGAAGGTTTTCTTAGCTATAGCGTGCTACAGATCAAAATACAAACCTAATCATTAGAAAAAAATTAAAATTAAAAAATTAGTATTCCCAAACATAAGGAGGATGTGCTGGCTTAGTTAAATAAGGCACAACTGGTATTATTTAATTAAAATCTAGAGTGCAGCTGTTAGGGGAGAATCTAGCCAGTTTCAGATAGAAAAATATGCCCTAATAATGTGTTTCAACATAATTTTGATGCTAAACTCAAGAGTATGGTAGGTGTGAATGTTTTGCATGTGCATGCATATGTATACATACACATCTGTGGTTCTGACAGAGGGGGAAAAGACAAATGTGTTCAAATACGTTTTCTGTGTTTGAGGAAACTATAAATAAAACCAGACTTATGTGAGCCAGCAACCAGGAGGCTCTGAGGATGCACAGTGTGTGCTTAGAGGGTGAGGACAAGGAGAGGTGATGCTGGGAGCTGCTTTGCCTATGCACATGAGCTTGGGTTTTCTGTCTTTGTCCACCCAGGTGTACACAGTGGACAGAAGAAAAGATCTTTGCTCTGTTTGCTGAGAGAAGAAACATTGTAAATATGCAGTTTTTCACTTTTCTTCAAGAGTTATAAAGATGCATTTATTTTCTCTAAAGAATAATTATTAGTTAATTGCATTTCTACTGTATCTAAAGTTACTGGACTAGTGTCTTGTTTTGCTACAAAAAGCAAAATAAAGCAGAATATTTCAGCTACTTAGAGAAATAATTGTATGTATTAGTCTGGCAGAAAAAAATAGCAACTTTTGGAGGATGTTTCTGAGAAACAAGGCAGTTATGTAAACCAAGGAAAGAGAAACACAACACTGGGGGAAGTTTTGCTTCCATTATTATTATTATTTATTATAGTAACTATTTATACAGCACTGTAATTTTGCATGACATTTTTTGAAGAGTAAAAAAGGCAAGCAGTGAGACCCAGAGTACGCTCTGCTGCTCATAACTGTAGCCATACCCTACTACACATAGTATCTGACTGAGTAAGGGCAGGGAAAACTAAACTAAGCTGCTTTTCTCCCCATTCTTGGGCTGACAGTCCAGGTGTGTGAAGCTGTGTCTTGTCCTGTCCTTACTAGATTCCCTTTGCAGGGCAAGAGATTTTTGAGCAAGACCTGAGAATCCAAGGAGTTCTCATGGAAATAGATCTGTTTTTCCTTCTGCTGTCTTGAGCAGAGCAAAGCTGCCAGAGAGAGGGCTAAAAATCAGGCCTCATGGTAGCTGTCACAGGGAGCTTGCAGTGTGCAACAGAAGGACATAGAAAAGGACAAAATGGAGCAAAAGGAGAAGCAGGCAAAAGAGGTTAAGCTCTAAAATAACTTAAGATCATTTTATTCATTACACCTTCAATTGGAACAGTACCATCCATATGTAATGAAAAAGGGTCTTGATGGTATTTTGATGACAACATTCTTTTATTTCTGTTCATGAAATAATTGACATTTGCAGAATTTTACCCTCTATGTAACATTTGTCCAGAACAGGTATAGGTTTCCTAAGATTTTCTTCTCTCTGTTATTTTACAGCTTCTGTCTAGCAATTGTTTGGTCATTAAGAGCAAATAGTTCACCTTTTCATAGTTCACCCTTTGTCTGTGAGAGAAATTCACTTCATTTTGAAATAGGTTTCATTTGTCAAAAGATAGTGGTGGATGCTCTGCTTTCTCTACATCCACAGTTCCCATGTAGGACCTTTGGGTAGCAATCCCAGACTTTTTCCTCCCCAGGTTGCTTTCAAAGAATATGCAAAATCACTAGGGTAGCCAGCCTGACAAAAGCAGAAAGCAAGGTAAAATGATCTATCAGAGAGAACCTGAGAGGGGGAGGTGAGGCAGGGAATATATTTGAAGCAGAGAAAGGTATCTCTTACTCCATTGATGCAGACTCAAATCTGAAAATCGCGAAGATAAGAATGAGGGGAAAAAAATTCAAGCCACAAAGTCTGGGTTTTTCTCAGTAGTTTTAGTCCATACAAAACAGCAATGCTTCATGAGAGAACTAAAGACCAGAGGAGAGAGGGGGACCTGGAGAACGAGATGGGTGAGGGCCAGGTCAGTGCTAGATGGGATCAGGCCACAGGAGCCTGCAGGAGGAGGGAGCTGGCCTAGCAAATGCCAAGTGGGCATGGCAGAGTGCAGGTGAAGGAAAACCTGCCCTCCAAACTCTTCCCCAGCCATAATGGTTTTCCTGTTCTCATCTGTAACACCTGGAAAAAGAAGCATTACAGCTCCTGTTCTGTCCTGCCTGCCTGTATTGCTCTCAGGAATTTCAAACCACAAGGAATCCACATGTTGTTTGCAGCCACTGAACTGTGCAGGGTAGGCTGCCACCAGGAGCTCCTTGGGCTCTTCCTAACGTGCCTGCTGTGCCTCCTGCTCCTCCCAGGCACAGGGAACTGAGCTGAGGAGCCTGAATGCTGAATATGTTTGTTCTTGACAATTTAAATTAGACCCTTATATTTAAGGGTTTTCTATTTTATCTACTGCCTGAATCTCAGATGCTGAAATATTTACAAAGCTCTTGGTTCTTTGGGGAGCAAGATGTGGGTTTTCCCCAGTGGCACAGGGATAGCTTCTGATCCGCCAGCCTCCCGCTGTCCACTGTCATTGCAGCTCACAGTCAGTGAGTGGCCCGAGGAATAGCTGGCACTCAAGGACCCCCCTCCAGTGCCCATAACTCTGAAACTACATGACATCTTAACCTTTATGAAATTTCTTCAAGACAGCATTTTAAAACACCCAAATCTTTCCTGACCTTTACATTTTAGTAGAGGGGGTTTGTTTTGTTATTTTTTAAAATTGATGTTCCTATATTTCTTTTCTTTAGCTGTGGCATTTTTAAGCTGGTTCAAGAGGAACTTTGCTTTTCCTTTCCCATCCTTGTTGAGCCCAATCATTAATCATAAAGGGAAAGCACTCCAGACTCAAGCCTAACTTTATAATGTTTTTGTGTTTGTGACATTTTATCTCTCTCAGCCAGTGGGAAGTTCTTATCCTTTTAATTTGCAATCTGTTAAGTTTCAGTTTGATTCTAGATGCTGACTTCCTTTGTGGCATCTCATCCTCATTCTCACCTGTTTCACCAGGCTGTGGCTTGGTGATTGTGTATCAGATGTACAGATGATTCAGGGACTCGCCCTAGGGGACCAGTGATTGGTGGCCTGGGAACATCAGGAAGCTGGCCCCTTTTCATATGTGGGGAATCAAGATATCTTCAAGAGAAAGCTAATGGTTTGGTTTGACAGTAATACCCTGCCTGAATCTAGAATAAATCTGTTGAGTACTTCAGCAAAGCTGATAGCACAAAGTTGAAACAAGCGAGGAATCAGTCCTGGCATTTTTACACAAAACTGCGAATATTTGTAAAGGAAAACTGGCAACTCAAAAGCATTACAGTTTTTTTTTCTATGGCACTTGCTCTTGTTACTGTAAGTAGAAGCTCTGTGTCCTGCAGCATGCAGCACTCTCCTATAAGCCCTCTTTTTTTAGATAGGGAAAACATTCCACGTTTGTTTCTAGTCATTACCTAATACAATCTCATCAAATCTTTCATGATATCAGGCAATTACAACACTCAAGGCTCAAAGTCTAAATACTCTCTAGTGGTCCTTTTGGATTTGTTTGTATAGTATGGTTCTGTTGCAACTGAGAACACAGACACAGCTTTGTAGGCACAAAGATGAGTTCTGCTAAGCCTGTGTAAGTCCCTGCTCTTTAGCCCAAAAAAACTGAAGGTCAGTTCAAAGCTGCTTGTTGAGGGAAACTAATCCTGCAAACAGTACATTCACTGGCCATTATTTCCAAATCCAAACTATCTTATAGTCATGAAATGGAAAGTTTATGGGGAAAACAAATGCTGCATTTATTACTGTGATGCAACATTCATAAAATATATTTCATTGGGAGGGAGTTTACACAGGGGGTAATGAGATTTTTCCTTTATACATTATTTACAACTGCTTAATCCAGGTGCTGTAGGTTATTTTTTTATCCCTCAGTTTCACAGCTACAAAACACTTCAGTATTTCTAATTTATTTCTGCTTACAATACAGATGTTCTCAATTGTGTCTCTAACTACATTTCAACTGTTATGATCACTTTTATTTGTTTGTGTCACTGTACACTTAGAGGTTGAATGTGCACTACACAATAGTCAGGTTCCAAGAAGGCTGTAAAAAGCCTCTAGTGATTTAGTTACCAACAAATTAAACTGTGCCTAACAGTAATATCTTTATCATTAGTGGTTTTAATCTTCAGATTATTTCCTTGCTGTTTATATTGCTCTGTGCATGGGCTCTTATATCTTCACATAAAGGTTTCATCCTTTTAAACAGCATTTTTCAAGATGACCATTTGGAAACAACATTTGGAGGAACATTTGGATTGCATCCTCTAACTAAATTTCCAAGCTGTTGGTAACGGACTAAAGAAAATGTGGTCTGCACTGAATACTAAAGAGCTGCAAATGTAAGAGCCTTGAAGGTTATGTGTAAATATTGACTTTTTTATTTTATTTAGCATACAAAAATGAACTTGCAATGTTGCTTATCTGATCATACAGCAGTGACTGCATCTGCATCATCTGAGATGTATTCCTCACACTTCTGACTTTCATAGGTGTTCCAGAGTTTTCCCTCCGAGGATGTTATTGATGTCCCTGATTAGGGGACATATAAGGGGATATCATATGTCCCTGATTAGGGGACATATAGGAACATGTCAACCAAGAGGCAACAAATGGAAGCAAAAAAAAAAAAATCCTTTCATCTTCAAAGGCCACGTTCTATGTGCAGATATGGGTCCCAATAAAACCATTAAGGTTCTTTCCTGAGATGTGTAATGGGACTTTAGGGCACTCAGCATCCAGCAAAACAAGGTCTTTGGTTCATCCTAGAGGAAGCACAGAAAAATAACTGTAACATTACATATACCCCAGCTGTTCTTTACACTTAGCCATACTGTCCTTTCCCCTTGAATGTGAGTCTGTTGTAATTTCTTTTTAACCAGAGGTTTCTTTGAAAATCCCAGGGTCCTTGTATTTACATGGGGTTTTTTTCTTAAAACACTGAAAAAGACCCTGATGTGCAGATAACAAAGCTTGCAGTTCTTCAGGGCTGTTTTTTATACTAAATTAATTTATATGTTAAGTACCAAGATGGTCACCACACAGTTTGTAATTCCAGGGCATGAAACATGAGGGCCCCACAATATTCCTCTTAAAATCTAGTCAGAAAGCTATGAAATCTTGGCTGTTCACATGACAGATCTGGGTAATTGCTTCATGAATGGCAATACAGTCACCAAAAATCCACAGTAATGATTTGAGAACACATTAGTTCTCTCCCTGGACAGCCTAACCTGAACACCAACACTATCAGGATTTTTTCTAAAGTATGTCGTTCTCCTTTTTAGTACTCCTGTTCCTGCACAAAACTTTGACAATAATACTCCTATTTAGTTCTGGCATAAAACTTTGACATGCTGTTTACATCAGCTGGTTGCCTCTTGTGCTCCTCTGGGGGTATCTTGAAGATTTTTCTTTTTTTTTCTTTTTNTTTTTTTTTTTTTTTTTTTTTTTTTTTTTTTTTTTTTGTATTTCCACATGTGAGAGAAGGATTTAATAAATTGCAGAATCATAAATTTCATTAAGGAAGTGGAAGGAAGAACAGTAACTTCTTTGTGCTACATGGAGTCTATGTAATTTACATAGATATTGCCTATTTCTTTAGCAGATAGAATAATTAAGAAATGACCAGCATGACTCTTGTTTGGTCATCCTCCTTGTTCTTCTATAAACTTAATTTAAGATATTCTTCCTTTCACTTATTTGCTAAACATTTCTGACTCTCCCAGTTGCCTGTTTTTATTGGACATAGTGGTGAGCCTTACCAAGAGGTGCAGTACTCTGCCTACAGAGCTACTTTGCCCAAACCAGAGAGTTTGTCCCTGATCCACTTGCCTTGAAGAAAGCCAGGCATCAAGGTAATCAGGCCAGCATGCATTTGGCAGGTCATGCACAGTATGGCAAACACATGTTATTTGTCCTTTTTAATTCATTTTTCTCTGCCTTGCACTAGAGTAAGTAGCCACGTTCTGTAGTAGTCAAAGCTTCTGAGAAGGCTCCTTCTGTGCTTCCAGAGTAGTCCCATAGTGGCAGTGGAGCACTGTGGAAATAAAAGACAAGAGACATATGCCAAGGATGAAGTGTGTTCTGGAAGGGATGAACCCGTGTCCCTCACCCCCAGATATGACCAAGGGTGATCCTGTGGTGTCTGGTAGGTACATGTGTCTATCTGCCCAGTTTGTGGCTTCTAGCTGGGCTTATGGAAAGGCTGCATTGCAGAACTGACAGGGAAATGTCCCATGCCAGCCAGATGAGTGACAGTGCTAGAGTATTATTGAATGATCTGGGATTGTCTAACCTAAGCAAGGGTTTTAAGAAGATAATGTGGCTTTTTAACTACACAAGAAACACTGCTCCAAAGACAAGGATATCAAGGAAATCTTTTCATACGTTCCTGAGGAAAGTAAGTACCAACAGAATTCAATTACGGTAAGAAAGATGTCAGTTAATCATTCCAGTAGGAATCTGGTGGCATACAGCAGTAGATCAGGAAGGCACAGGGTCTTTGTCACTGGACATCTTTATGAATAGGCTAGACAGTATCTGAAAGTAATGACAAAGGTGTAACAGAGCCTTTACTGACCTTGTGTGCCTGGCCAACACAGAGTGGTCAACTTAAAGCCAGTGAGCACCTAGTGAGTAAAATCTAGCAAGAAACACATAGATTCAGGTCACTTTTGCCACTGGGACTTCAGGATGAGGTAGGAAGCAGTGAATCCCTTGTGCATTTTGACAATGGGAATCTCCCTCAACTTTGGAAGTAGATTTTTGTCAATGCAAAACACTTCTCCCTTACCAGACCCATATACTACCTTCATCTTATCTAGAGAAAGCTTCAGCCAAATGGCTTTCATCCATGTCTTATCTCTGCCAGACACAAGGAAGCTGTAACATATGGCTTCAATGAAAAGGAGACATAGAGCTTGGTGTCATCAGGATATTGATGACATTGTAGCCTATGCCATTTCACAATATCCTCAAGTGGTTTCATATGGGTTTTGAATAAGAAAAGTAACAGCAGTGAACCCTCTGGTACTTTAAGCTGCAAGTTCTGTGAGAGAAAAAAACATTTATCCATGCTTTTGGGATCTTCTTGACAGAAATTGTCAGAACACTTCAAAGACTTTCTTCTCTCCTGTCAGCCATTTTGCCACAAAAGCAATGTGAAACAGCAACAGGAAGCAGACATAATGTCTGGACTTTGGTCTGAGTCAGATGCAGTGGCAAAGCACAGAAAGAATTAGCAATATTAATTTAAAATAATTTATTACAGTATGTATATGTATGCATGTGGGTCTGATAAAGTCATGTAACCATACCATGACAGAAACTTCCTACCTTTGCTGTAAAATTGTTAATGTCACCAATCTAAACCTGCAATCTGACTATTAAGTGGAAGAATAAACTTTTTTGTAGTTTAGGAATTTGAGTTTCAAGCTATAAAATTAGAACATTCAGCACAGCTGATTGTCTGCAGAGATCTCTCAATGAGACCTGCCTTAATAGATCACAAGACGGACATGTAATTTCTTAGTTGGTTTAATCAACCAGTAAAAGTAACAGGTGAAATGGTGTGACCCTTGTGTGAAAAAGGGAAGTTAGATTCCACTGATAAAATGGGGGAAGAAGATGTAAAATCTCACAGCAGTATTAGCAGTTATTCTGTAGGCAGATGTGTCTTTCCCCCTGGGCTTACATCCATCTGGAGTTCCAACCTGCACTGTGCCAAACAAGATTAACTTAAATGCCCAGCCATTTTGTTTGGAGTGTATCATTGGTATCCATCTTTGGTTGTTATACAGATTTGCTAATAGCAATGGTATCCAGTCTTGAAAGGCCTTTGCATCTTATTTAAAAATCATATCCGTGTATTATTCATGTGTCACATTCTCTGTCATCAGTGATGACAAAACTGCACTGAAATGACTATATATATGCCTGTCACATACCTCAGCTATGATAATAGAAATAAAATAAATACTCCAGAATCTAGTTAGCTCAGCTTCCTCAACCATTTCAACATAACCACAGGAAGGGTGTCCTAGAGGCCCCAGATGCTCTACTGGAAGACTTTTCAAAATAAAGCCTTATTAGTAAGGCCATCTGACTTTCCTTCCTTCCCTGCTGTGATATTTGGTGAATAAGACATAAACTATGCCAGTGAAGTGTTCAGGCCTGAAAAATGGTGCATTTTGCACCAAAACCATGGAGGCTGACAGGTGCCTGAGCAGAGAAGGAGATAGATGAGTGAGGTGTTGAAGCTGGTCCACCACCATCCCACTGTTACAGAGAGAAAAGGAGTTCTATGTACAGGAATTGATGTAGGGTAGATGTGAAGCAAAGGAGTGAAATCCATCTTGTTTTCTTCTAAGAGATGCCAGCTGAGCTGGAGTGATGCTGTGCAGTAGATTGCAATGAAAACATGCAGCTTGTGATAAGCTGACAGGAGCTGGACTGAGCATAAATAGCTTAGAAACATCAGTGGGTAAAGGCAAAGCTTTTCCTTTTGTGTCTTGAAAGGACATATTTGCTATGCTTTGCTTTTTAGAATATAACACATTGTGTTAATACCAGCAACTGTATTTATAACACCTCACACTTCCCATGTGTCAAATTTTTGTCCTTACATATGCATGTTCTCATTTTTTGAGCTACGGAATCATTACAATTATCGTTAGAATTTTGTGACCGAGGGTATGAGACTTTCTCAGCATGACTAACTGTTTTCTCAAGACGTCCTGGCTGCAGTGCTGTAACTGTGCTGATATTTGCACAGGCAGGCAGATGGTACCTGGGACATGTCTGGTTGCAGTGCAGACCTGAAGATCCTAGATGAAGAAGCCGAGCCACTGTGTTTTGGCCTGATTTATAAGAAAACTGCTTCTCAGCAAATGTAGCCTGTGTTATCCTTTTTGCTAATGGAAAAAATGGTGAGCCACAGCAAAACAAACCCACAGCTAAAATATATGTTTTGGCCAAGGGTCATAACGATTTGTATCAGATATCTGTGTGTGTTTGTTCCATACCAACTAAAACACTTAATGTCCTTGGGTAGTACAGAAGAGGGCAAACATCCACAAGTCTGATTGACTATGGGAGGTTATAAGCTATATCACAATTGGTAAATTGTGCTTGAAAACCATTCAGGATGAGAACAAAATGGTGTAACTGGGAAATGGTCTTCTAGAGGTGGAATCTGAATTTTGATTTCTCATTATATGGAATAGTTTTCTCACACTCAAGAGAGAGATTTTGCATCAAAGAAGCCAGCGGATGTTGTTAGGTTCACTGAGAAACACAGTCCTTCAGATGAAAGGAGAGGGAGAGTAGGCATGGCGTGCTTTGGCGTACATGGGACGACAAACAGATTCAGTGAAATCTAGTTGTTTCCTAATTTCAATTCTGAGGATGAATCACATAATTTGTTACAGATAACTGGCTAATGTCCACTAGCTGCTGACAAGAATTTTCTGTCATTTTTTGTGATTGACAGCTAAGTAATTTGGATGGATTTCAGCTGAGGGAGTTGTCGTGGTCTGGCCTCCTGCATCTTGGTGCCAGGTCTCCTTTTGCAGCTTTGCTACCAACGTCCTGCTATGGACTTTTTTGTGTTCAACTTCCATTATTTCACTTGAACCTGTTTGGGAAAAACGCATCATTGTAACACCATTTTAGAAGTGGCTTTTCATGGATACAGCTAATGGAATTTTAGCAGTAAAATGCTGCTACTGAAGTCCTCTGATAAACCACACAGACTAGAAAATTGCTGATTTAGGGTATAAGTGGATAGGATGGCAAATGTTATCATGTGTTTGAAACTGGTTTATGCATATACCACTCTATTTTTTTAACAGTCCAGAGAACTACAGAAGCCTTCCACAAATATAGCTCTCTGTTTTAAGCACCAACATCATAACGGGTTTTTATATTCTTTCTCTGCTCTGCACTCATGTAGTCCTGGAAGAGCTCCATGGACTTCAAGAGTCAAGGCAATACTGCAATTATATAGAATTAGAATGCCTTTTCTTTAGCAAAGAGATTAGGTAATGCAACAAAACCAATGAACCAAGGCCAGCTGTGGTGTAAACAGTGATTTTACTTCTCGAGCCAAATTCTTAAATGGTGGAAATGAACCTGCTGTGCTCTAACAAACCATTTTTTTATCTCCTTTATGTCAGTAGCACAGACAAAGGGTTGGAGTGGCAGCAAAAAAAACCCCCTATTTAATATCTTATATGTGGCAAAACTCTTCTACTGCATCTTTTCTTTGTTGCTGCTTTTCCTTCTCCATGCCCATTTCTGCACCTAGTGATGCGGGAGCTGAACATGGCCAAAGACTGATTATACTTACAACAAGAGCCATATATAAAAGGGCATTTGAATGAGTCATGACTTTGCCTATAGATTTCAGAAGTTTAGATTTCCAGCTAGGGCAGATGTAAACTTCTTCGAAGTATAAAGGTAGCTCAGGCAGGTGGGCTCAACGAGTTTTGTGTAGCAACTGGGAGCAAAGCACTGAGATAAACAGGTATGTGCTGATTCTTGACATTAGGCCAAAAAAGCTCTCTCAGTGTTGTCGTGTGCTGCAGAGATATATCTTGTAATCAAGGACTGAATGTTTAGGCTTTGAACATGCACTTCTGTAATGAAACGTCTAACAGGTGGGATTGCTGCGCCTGCAACCAGGCTTTCTTGTTCTGTGGCTTTCTGGGATCAGCAAATGTCTGTATGATGCCTGGGGAGCAAATTCTCAGCTGCTGAAGCTCCACCGTTGTAGGTTGGTGTTGTTCAGGACTGTGGAGGAGTCCTGGCTCATTCCCACTCTGGAAGCAATGACTAGGAACTGCCCTAAGCCTCACTTTGTCACGTGTCACTGCACTGGTGTGTGCCAAGAGGTGAAGTAAGCAACACAGAGGGCATCTGGAAAGAGAAGACAGGAGAAACTCAGTTTGGCAGATGCTGGAGCACAGCAGGCTTCCTGCAGTTTATTTTGAGTGTTTTTGTTTGCTAAATAACCATGCATTACTGCAGTGGAGTATCTTCAGCTTCAGTAATATTTTGCTGTTATTATTAAAGACCAAAGTGGACAGCATTTATAGGAACATTATGATGCTCCTGACTAGGATTCACTATTCATTAACCTTTCAGACACTGTGTGATTTTAGAAGGGCTGTTTTTTGTAATTTTTTCTAATTCTTGTAGTTCTCAAACATGCCTGTTTTAATAGCAAGAAGTTAAACTGCAGAAAGGTCATGTTATCTGGTTTGTGCATAAGCTGCCTCCATCACACTTGTGTGTAATCAAAGAAAATATAATTACAGCTCTGCAAATTTGAGGCCAAATCCTGCAGTTTAGTCTGCTCATCCTCTGCTCACATAAATGGGTGAGTCCTTGGGTTTTGCTTGGCTAACAAGTACCATCCTGTATTAATAGAGAGGAAATCTTTTCTAGGATTTAGAGCAGCTGGCATATTAAATGCAGTAGACCAACTGAAACCTTGGTATCAGGCAGCAATGATTCTTCAGAAATGACTGGAGCTGTACCAGTCCTACATTTCAGGACTGAGATCAGAACCAGACTCAGTCTGATGAAAAATAAAGCAGTTCTGTCATTTGCTGGTAATGAAGAATCACTTACCCAAATAATAAATCTATGTCCAGGCTGAAGTTGTACACTATAAATATGTTACATGGACTCCATGGGGTGCTCTTCTAAATAAGCTCCACAGTGTTTACTAATAAGTCTCTTTTTTCTTCTTCATGCAGCTTGTCCTCTAAGGGTGATAGATGTTTCTGCACTAGCATTTTGATCCAGTCTTATTAAAACCATTTTTAGTTCCAAGAAGGCTTTTGATCTTTTTTTGTCTTCCAAAACTATTACAAATATTCACAAATTCAGGGTCATGCTGTATGTAACCACATACCTTTAAATCCAAATATTTGAGGTGGGATTTATGGGAGGGAGTGGTTTGCAGCAGGGTTTCCCAAAACAGGGTATGAAGTGCTGGGAGGGAGAGGTAAAAAAGCAAATGATTAATTCTGCTTCTAACATTAGTACCATTTTGCACATGAGAATGGAGAGGGTGAATAGAATAGCTCACCAGGGAGAGAGGCACAGGGCAGAGTAATTTGCAAAGTTCTGGTTTACAGAATTTTAAAAAGTAAATGCACTTATTCCTAGGCTGTAGATTAAGGTGTATTGTCCAGCATCAGCTGGCTGCTAGTTATCCCTGGCTTTACAATGTTTACAGTATTCTCCACTCTGGTAATGCTGCCTCAGAAACCCCTCTGCCCTGTGTGAAAGTGCTGTGCACTTCTTGCTTACCAAGGGACTTAAGTTAATATAAGAGCACTCAATGTTCTAATGTTAAATGCCAAAGGACCAACACCTGAAAGGTCTATGGCTAAAAGCATCAGACTACACAATTTCCTATTTACTACAGATGGTATATTTAGTAACTAATCATCCAACCTAATAATATAAAATAGTATTTGACAAAAAGGTCAAGTGTTTAATATTAGGGCTAGGAGAGTCATAAAAATCTATGAGGGGAATGCTCCATGGAACAGCCAGCCAGCTGCAGCTCCCGGCTCTGTCACTGTGTCTCTCAGTTACTCCTTTCATTCTATAAAAATGTCACAGTCTCTTAAGCTCAAATGGTTCCATACGTTTCCTGCTTCTGGAGGATGTAACTCTTCAGGAGTCTCAGTCCCTGGTTGCCAGGCCAAACAGCTCTGTCTCTGGAAGTTTCCTCTCTTTAAGTCTTCCAGAGCTCTTCTAAAAGTGCCATCGTTTGTGGTGTAAACAAAAGTTCCCTGGATATTGTGGAGAACTCTGTATTTTATGGAAATCCTATTAGAATGCAATGAAAGAGACTTTTTAAATTAAATAATTGCTTTATAATACCTAGCAGACTTTATGTTCCAGGTTTGTCGGCCAAATGGACCTGAGCCAGAGGAGTGAGAGGGAGTCAACCAAACTGAGAGCTGGTGTAAATGGGCCCAACTTTCACATTCTTTTTGAACTTGACCAACACATGCAGGGACTAGAAGGAGCTACAGTTGCTGCTGATCTGTAGAGCAACGTGGGCATCAGCCATGTTTTAGAACCTCATTGTCACTGTAAAACATGAAAACAAAACACAGAAACAGCAACTAAATGCTGTACCCAGATCCAGACTGGAGGACACAAGTACAAGATTTTATTGTTAATACTGTCCTTCCTTAGCTCCCATGTCTCTGATACTTTTCCCACAGTGATATTCATCATTCCTTTCATGACTGTTGGAATTTTGGATTTTTTATCATCTTCTGTTTGCCTGCAGGGACCTCAGTTATTTTACTTCTGCCCATGGGATCCCACTTCAATTGCAGCTGTTTGAATTAACATGGTCCCTTGCTGCATCTCCTGGCTGAGGAAAGTGCAAGTGCTGTCATGGCCAGCAGAACAAACAGGTGACTCAGTTCCATCCTGTAACTAATTTCTGTGGCATTTTTTGTAAACTCATGTGGTTTAATTGCAGGTGGAGGGTTTGGGTTTGGTTTTTTTTTTTTTTTTTTTGGATCAGCAGCTATATACTATGGGGTGGGGTGTGGTATTTGGAAAAAAAAATGGGACACGCCTTTTAATTCTCATGAAAGCATTTTCACGGGAAGCCTTACAACAACAGAGTGAGAACAAGTTAAATATTTTGTTTCAAAGGGATTATCCCTACCCAGCAGGGAACAGCTGGCATAAAACGTTGATCCACCTCCCATTGCAAACAAGAGCCAAACTCCTGTTGATTTCATTGGTACAGAATCAAGCTTTTATTAAGTCCATGGCCAACTTTGCACAACTTCTGTCTCTGTCTGCTTCTCTTACATATAGGCCTGATCCTCTCTGGCTGTGGAGAACCCAAGATGAGTTGTGGCTGTAGAGAACCTGAAAGCATTTTAATATATAAATGAGTAAATTAGTATACCAGCTTTTTCCAGGTATGTTCAGTTGTGGAGTACATCACAAGCAGCCCCACTGACTTCAGTCTACCCCATCTGTCTAGATAGCCAAATGACCAGCAGCAAGTTGTGTCCAGGATCTTGACTCACTGAAATGAGCCAGTTCCTTTTTTTTTTTTTCTGGGTTAACATGGCTCCACTCTAGGTTGTGTCTCATTCCTGTGTTCAGCCACTTGAAAAGGAGAATTTCACATTTTGTATACAGTTATATTGCGGTATATTTAATAAAAGTTACTGAAATGTTTTGAAAGGCATCACTCCCAGATCCAAGAGCAGCCACAAATTTCTTATTTCCTCTTCAGAGCATTCACATCAAGGCATAGATGTATGTGGAACTGTTTAGAGAACATACATTAATTACAAAAAGAACTAGACAATTTTATGATCCTAATCTCTGATATTGATAGGCTTCCTGTTACCCACATCCAGTCCTTTCATGGTTATATTGTTTGAATGTGTTTCTGCTAAGTGGCAGAGCAGGCTGAAACTGTTAGTGCCTAGGAATTGGGAAAAAATGTAATAACAAGTAATTGGGTTGTTAAGAGCCTCATTGTATGTGACAGTGAATAAAACTGGGCCTGTACTGTCATATGTCATCTAAAAGTTAGTACTATGAACAAGATGTTTTCATATCCTTTCTAATACTTTGAGATAGACCAAAATTTATCATAGCTACCTTCATTTTACTCAGTTAATAATGAATGATCAGTGAAACATTTTGGAATAAGAAAGCTAGATGATTCATGTAATCTCTGCTGTGAAAGGTTTTCAAAGTTTAAAACATAAAAAGAGAAAGTAAAGGTAGCTGTATCTTTCAAAAGACAAAAAATATGTAGGAGAGATGAGAAGTTTTAATTGAGTAACACAGTTTGTGAGATCATCATACAGGTTTGATTTTTTGATAATCAGATTGAGTTTCATTCATGTTCAACATTTGCATGAGTTCTCAAACAATGAAACTGTCTTTGTGGGCCTTTTTTTGACTTTGTGACCATCATGATTTTCAGGGATGAAAGTCATGCTTTGATGATAATGGTGTGATTGTATGGGTGCTGTATAAACTGCAGTTTTTAACTGCTGGGGAAGGTGCTGTGTAAAAAGCTGTGTTTTCTTCTTCTTTATGAGAACTGATCCAAGATATAAAGACTCCAAAGTCTTGCTTAACTGTTTATGGATAACAAGGTATCCAAAAATTTTGCCACAGCAAAATTACACAGCATTTCTGTTATGCACACACCTCTGATAAGTCTGCACTAAGAATAAAGGGCCAAATTTTCTTCTGGAATAAAAATCACAAATTTTTTTTTGGTGTCTGTTGAGCTTCCACTACCTTTTCCAACAGAGACCTTGGTTACTAGAACAGTGTTCATGTAAAAAGACAGGTCTTTATGTCCAAATTCTACCATCAATATTTGGAGACTTCTTTTATCTTTATGCCAGTGCACAGAAAGAAGTATAATATGATGCATGCTTGATTTCATCATAAAACTTCAACTTTTGGAGCCTGTGGGTGGGGAATTAAGTGTCCCATTTAGGTAGTCTGTAATAATAATTGTCATTCCTCTTGCATCTTATTCACAAGTGTGTAAGGATCCTGTTTCTGAAAGACTGGACATGTTGAACTGCTGTTCTGGACTAGTATTTTAGTCCCTGTGCTTTTGTATTGTTAGAGCTACTTCTTTTGAACTTCATGGCTGGCTAAAAATTTGAGGTTTTACTAATTATGAGGAGGAAGTGTTGTGAGAGTCACAAACTGCTTTTATGTAACTATGTATCTACAAAAAAGGACAAAGAGCTGTTTCAAAGAGCTGTTTTTCTGACCACAAGTCAAACAGCTATAAAAAGAAAATAAGTTCATTCAATTGCCTGTGAGACCTCCTTCAGCCAGAGCCCACTCCTTTTGCTCACCCTTGGCCTCTCATAGGGATGCACTGGCTGCAAGTCCTGCCACCTCTCCATTTCTGCAGTGCCTCTGAGGCTCTTCTTCCCACCCAGTCTGATGGCTTCTCAGTGTGTTATTCAGGAACTGTGCTTCTCTGATAATTCATGTCTGATCAGACTGGCCTTGTCTTTGCTGTGGGCAGTGACACGTGCCTGCACTTTCCTTGAAGACTGAGTATCCTCACTGAGGAGTTGAGTAGCTCCTTCCCAGCCAACTCAACTGAAGGGAAATGACTACAACCAGCTCTGACAACGTTTCATCCATACACTTCTACATCTGGTTTCTATCAAAATTATTCCCATAATTCCTGCCATCATGAAAAAGCAAGCCTGAAAAGAAGAGGAATAAACATAGAGTGGTTTAAAATTGTATACCAGGAATAATTAAATTCTTAGTAAGAGACTTCTGTCATTTCTCTATTTTCACTCACTATGAGGAGGACAGCATGTTCTCATCTCTGTAGAGTCACATAAATTACTTGATTAAAGTGCAAGTTGCAGAGCTTAATCTGGACATTTGGAACCTCCTTGCTGTTTTCTCAAGGTATTTGTTAGATGAGGAAAAAAAAAAGTCCTATGCTTAGTTCATCTTCTTATATTGTAGATATATTTTCCAGACATTTGCAAATAGAGTAAAGAACAAGAGTTCTTCAGCTATTTAAAGTCTTTGAAAGAAGAAAGGCAGTTTAGATTACCAGCAGCCTACAATGCGCGTGGCACAAAAATGTCAGTTTTAATGGCAAAGTTCAGGATAAAACTGTGTCAGCTAATTTAATCATTTACCATGAAATACCAGTTATCTTAATCTTACATGCAGTCCTTAAGTCTGCTGCATATTTTTGTGTAATTGAATCCTGTCCCTAAAAGGGACAAAGCAGGGAATTTGCTTTTTAGTGAAAAGTTAGGCTCTAAATGTTCCTGTTTATAAATTGTACTTGTGGCATTGTCAGATATTTTGATAGTGAGCAGCTAATATTTCTGATGAGTCTATTTTTTCTCTGTTTCCTATTTGTCTTCCATGCTACAGAAATCATATTAGTATTCAGTTTCTATGGAACTTAACTGAATTCTCTGGAAAAAAACTGCAGATATTGTTCCCAGAACTTAAGGCAAATAAATTAGTATCTAACCCAGATGACACATTTTATTCATGTGGTTTGCTTTCCGTCTAGATACCTGATGAATGACTTCATCAGCAAATTCAACAAGGCCAAGATGTCTTCATTTTCCTTCAGAGCAAGAGCAGTAAGAGCAGTGTGGTGGAAGTATTGGTCTTCTGTGGCCAGGCGGTGAGAGCCCATCAACAGCTGTGATGAGCAGAGCAGACACGGGAGACAGGAGGCAGCTGAAGCCAAAGAGGACCCACGCCTGGAGCTGTGTCTGTGTGATTGGAGCAGAGAGAGGCCAGGACCCAAGGAAATCCCAGCAGCAAGGGAAAAAAACAGATTGACTCTCAGTGACTCATTTAGCTCCTGGATTGGACAGATCTCTCCCCTGCTGGCAATTTGGCTGAGCATCAATGGACAGATACTAGGATGAATAGCTTAAAATAATTAGGGGTTGGGAATTTGCAAAACTGCTAGCCATCCAATTCTTTACTGTGCAATGTGAGGCAGAAAAAAGAAATTACATTTAGGTTATTAAATATTAAGTCAGTGGATTTACTTCCATTTGGTGCAGAACAGGAAACTGGCTAAAATTCAACATTTATATCATTGTGTTGATGGTCTGTTTATCACTGAGCAAGTAAGTGCCTTTTGGCAGGTCAAGCTCTTTGACACATGGGGCAAATGTGTGCTTAATTTCTCCCAAACAGAAGAATTAATATAATAATAATTAACACAGATGAGAACAGAATTAAAATCAAGTACAGTCAGGAGTTCAGTTTAATGCCAGGCGTCTCACATTCTAGATGTTCTGGGGCCAGATTTTTTCTGTTGAAGGTAGCAAGGGTTTTGCCTTTGGCACTTATGGGACCTGAAGTGGGCTTTGGACATAAAGAGACAGGATTCCCTGTACTTTCTATTCAATGCACAAAACCAGAAGCAACAGGCTCATTTAGTATCAGGTCAGTTAAAATTATAGAGACATCCTTTGGAGCAAATCCTCTGCCTTGTATTTGCATATTTATGAATTAGAGATTACGACAGGCTATTTCATTTATTAGAGCAGCATTGCTATAGTTAATAGTCTGTCAGTACTTCCATTATAAACCCCGTTTTTCAGTGTTTAATATCTCAGCCTTTTAAAATCACATCAGGAAGCAAGTTGGTCTTATGTTGCTGGCCAGGTGCAATTTTTTGTTATGGATTATTTTCAATAATGAAATGCTGCTTATCATATATGCAGATGAGCCACAGCATTTCTGTTGGAGGTGTGCAAGGTGTGTAGATTCATTGTGGCTTTGTTTTTCTTTAGGAAAGAATGGAAAAGAAGGCTTTGACCAATCATGTCAACTGTGGCCTTATGTTTGAAGAACAGTTTTTCAAGCAACTGCTCTCAGAGGAAGCACTGGTTCTCAGTGGGAAATCAGGTTGCTGTTTGCTTGCCAGTGGTGACCAAGGTAAACAGGTGAGGATGGTTACCCTGTCCCTCTGATATTTCTTGTCTACCAGTCATGGGTAAAGCACCCCAGGCAAGAAAGCAGTGAACATAAAAGAAGAGACTTTAGAAGTAACAGGAGTCCCAATTACAAATTCAGAAATCTGGTCTCTTTTTAAGTGTCTGCCAGCAGCAAAGAAGTGCAGTACTGTCCTGACTTTATTGCTGATATTTGGGGTAGAGGGGTTGCTAAGGCTTAAGGGGCAGTTATGAAGCAACTTGCACGTGTCCCTAAACTGAACAGTGTCATTTATTTCAGCAGTCTCACATCACTCTTCTTCCAAACAGCCCCAGTTTGCTTACACAGAAGTGTTAGTTCACTAAAAAGTAACTGCCTGGCAAGGGCAAATGTTCAGACTAAAATACCAATTTTTAACTTGCTAGGGCAGCAAAAAGTTACTCTTCAGAGTAGCTGAAAGAAGCTGCTCTTGCACTATAACCTTTTGCCCTATGAAAAGAGAAACAGTCCAAACAGAAACTCCTGGGGAGTGGTTTGTTTTCAAGGCCTTGAAAATCTATTCGCTGCTTCAGTAACTGACAAGTTAGAAATCAAATTCATGAAGAGAAAAAAAAAAATGAAGCTATGTGCAAAACATCTTTTGCTCTTTTGCCTCACAAACACAGTTGGAGGTGAGAACATAGTCCATATTTTCCATCTTTCTCACCATAAAGGTCTGTGTGCACAACTGAGGGTGCCAGGGAAACTAGAATGGCAGGCCAGAAACACTCTGAAACATCATATTCAATCCAGTGGTGCATTGCAGCTAATCAAACCATGCCCTAGGCAAGACCCAGGGCTTGGCCTCTGTTCCACCTTCTGTAAATTTTGACTGAATTAAGATTAACAACAAGTTTAGAAGTTACATTACACAAACATTTTTTAAGCACATGTAAGACAAGATTGCAACAAAAAGTCTCTGATCTTAAATCCCCCAAATCCAAATGGTGAGCCAGACTTTTCATCCAGTCTCTCATCAACGTCATGAGAACCAAGAGACCAGATCAAGACACTCCACTCAGGCTTATGGAAAATCTGTTCCAGATCCAAGTGGCAAGGGCTAATCAGTGGCGCTTTCTTAAAACAACAGTATTTGGGATATTTTGTAACTAAAAGTGCATTTTCCAGACTCCTTCCAGAGCTGCCATTGTAAAGAACAATCTTCCTTCCCTAGGCACGTCACAGTGCCTTTTCAGCCAAAAATTATCTCTGGTCATGATAAGTGATCATAACTCAGAAGGAGGCAGACTACAGAAATTCTAACTGTTTTGAATACAAAATTACTTCAGCAGTTTTATAAAAAAAAGTATAACCCAAAGTAAGGGGTGGAGCGAGTTTCTGCCAAACACGTAGAAAATGTCATACATTTTTAAATGAAGTATGAAGTATTACATGCTATTTGCTGGAAAATCTGTCCAAGCTCAGTAAGCTATCTGGACAGCATTGTTTACTAGATATATTTGTTATTCTTTTTCTTTAATTTGCAGTGACATAAAATCTTGCACAACTGACTTGAGTGCATCTTTGAATGCTAAAAATACTAATTATTATGTAATTAGTCAACAGGATGTGTGTAATTGTGCAATACCAGCATTCCTGGGTGTGGTTAAGTACATAGGTAGAATGCCAACAGTCATCTAGATGTAGTATTGTAAAATTACACAACAACATACACCCTGGGTGGATACTCTAATTATATTTTACATTTAAACAATAGCTACATTAGCAAAATGGAACTTATTATTTTTAAAAATATCTTCCCACAGGCATGGATCATAGTAGGTGATGGTAATAATATTGCCCAAATAGAGTATCTTCCATCTCCCAAGGGACTCAGTCTTCCTCATAAACATACGAGTAGGAGATCAAAACCAGGCATAAAGAGCCCTTCATTCACTCATGGCATGAAACCACCCCACAGCAGACACGTGACAATTGCTGACTCATGCACCGGAACAATCGAAGGCAGACAACTACCAGGAAAGACTTTCTATCTCATGAAGAATCACATGAGATTAACCAGAAATGTGACTAGAACTGTTATATTTTTATGACTTACCAGCCATCAGGACAATCCTTAAACATGGTGGAAACAGATCCACACAGTGAGTCAGATTCTTCTTTGAACTTACCCAGGAGGATCTAGGTTACAGCCATCAAATGTCTTGAGCATTTGAGTTAATTCTGATCTCTGCTAAGATTTACTGCGAATGTGGTGTGAAAGTCTGCTGCACTCCCAGCCAAAACCTCCCTGCCTGGTCATTCCTCATTCTTCCTGTGGTACATCTGCAGTGACCGACAGTATGCATGTCACTGGGGCCAGCACTACAGAGATGGTAACTTGTGCAGTTCAAACAGAGAACGTGGCACGCCAGTATTTACTGTCTTTTGATATGGTTTCAAGGTAAGAAATCCAGGAGAAGAATGGAAAGGTGAAAAATCCAACACCAAAAAAACCAAACCAAAGAACCCTCTGCTATGACTCATCATTAATGTAAAATGTCAGAGCCTAAAGCTCTGCTTTTTTCATGTGCCTGGGTGCAGAAGGGTGAGGCGCCCTCTGAGGATGATTTTATCTTTTACTTTTGAGTCTGAAGATCTTGGATGTGGTTTGGCAAGTTCATAAAAATACTGTGATGAAGATGAGTTGCCATCTGGAAATGATACATACAGAGATATAAGAAAGCTTGAGGAGAAAACTGCAGATGCTGGAAGAAGAATCAGCAGTGCACATGAATGAGGTTAAAAATTGCAGACAATTAGCTACAAGATGACTCCTACTAAATAAATCATCAAAGACTTGACTACTGCTTCCAGGTTTCTACAGTGATATTAGCTCATTGGAACAGTCAAAAAGATGTTAATTTGGCCAAAGTTTTAGAAATGTGCTATTCTTGTTTGAATTAACAAATCAACCAACAAGGCCAATCTATACTGTCTTGCCAATGCTATAAAGCTTCTAGGGAAGCTATTATATTTAATGCTCAGGATCAAGGGCCCCATGATATGCAAAATAAGCCTCCTTGTGTTAAATGAAAGCTGCACAGGATAGAAAACCTGAGCTTGTCATGGAATTTCACATCTTGTTTCAGCTTTCAATAAAGTGCTTTGGGTGTCCAATTTAATTGAGAAGCACAGTTTTTTTTCTGTATGCCTCCACAGACCAGGCCTTGCTCTGTTCTCATCTAGTTTAATCCAAGACTCAAAAGTAAAAAGAAAATATTCCAATTGCTTCCAATAGGCATCCAGTCAATCTTGTGCTGTTGTTTTGCTTAAATGTAAATTCAGTGCTAAGTTCCTCCCAAGAAAAAGAGAGGTAAGTGATAGGAGTCTGCACACTTAACTTTCCACCCTCCTGTTATTTGCTGCTGATAGAACCTATCCTTTGGCTTGGCAAAAACTTCTTAATTTGTCTGGTCTATCTGCAGGGTTGACTGGTGTAAAAAAAATGCTCACCTCGACCTTCTTTATTGCTACATCGAGGCAGCTCACTACAGTTGTACTCTTTTCTACTGCTTGAGATTTACTTGTGTCCCTGGTGTGTTGTGATAAGCCTCTGAATGGCAGTGCTGTGAAGGTTTTGTTCTTCCCAAAGACTCTCCTGAGGTTCAGTGAAGGCAAGTAGGGTTTCAGTAGGTTTTGCTTGGGTTTAAAGGTAAATTGTGTATGTCAGTATAATAAAGGTAAATATGCGAAGTGTTGATTGAATTTAATAGGAATTTGGAATGTTTGACTTGTCACAAGGCCAGTTGGTATTATGTGGACTTCTGACATTGCTCATAGCAGGAGGACTCACCCCATGGTGAGTGCCAGGTCAAGGCCTAGTTATCACATACATGCAATTTAAACCATCTTCAGAATTAGTCTTAAGTCTTACTATCACTTAGTAGTATAAAATAAGAAACATGAGCTGAAAAACACTAGAGAGAAATACTGAAGTTTTGCACATCAAAAAGGCTAATTAGAAACTCTTTTCCTTTATAACAAATAAGCCAAGCATATTGACATTAATTATAGGAAATACTCAAGGTTTGGAGCACAGATGTATACCAAATCCTATGTAAATGAGTGTGTGCAACTGTTCTTCAGGTAACACATTTAATTATAAAAATAAGCTGTGTGTTCAGGTTTCTTTTTAAGGGGTAGAACATCATAAATTAGGTTTCTCTCTCTTCCTTGTTCTTACTCAACACAGTGAGATAGTTATTTCTGTAGTTATATGTGTTCATCACAGCCTAAGATGCATTCCAGGGGCTTGGAGCAGATTCTTCCTGTACCTCAAGTAGTAGTACTTCTGTTTGCTTTAGTACTAATAATTCTGTAGTTGTTCTGTCAGCTTTACTAGAATTGGATCACTGTAACTAGCAGCAGAATTTGTTCTCTGGTGGTAAAATTCCCTTGGTTTCAAAAAAGCTAATGGATTTCATAACTGCTTTTGTATTTTTCAATCTATGTCCCAGAGCTGACTTGTGGCATTGGTTTCTTAAAAAACTACTACGACTACGATTTGCTACATTGCCCATTAATTTTGCCAGTAGAAACTCTTAACAACCCTGGGAAGAAAATTTCAAATATCCTTTCTTTTACCCTGTCTGGCTGCAAAGAAATCCTCTTAACTTTTGATAGCTTTACTTCATGGGGGAAAGGTTCTTCTCTGTCAGGGCCATGACAGGTGGGCTCAGCAGGCTGAATCACTCCACCCCAAATGCTCCTTCCATCTCACTCGCTGCCTCTATACAGATGAAAGATGCTGTGCTTCCCAGGTCAAATTTCATTAATGAATCTCCCAAATACTTGTCCAAGCATATTCCCTAAATTATATGAGATGTCTACCTGCACTGTGGCCATTGTAGATTATCATCCAGCTGGGACTGGTAAACTTCCTGAAGCCTGCTCCACAATCTCCACACCATCCTGCAAATGCCAGGGCTTAGCACTTTTGCTCTTAGAAGCACCCATCTGCAAGGGCATAAGTTGGTAGGGAATTGGTTGCTCTCTCCCATCACTAGTAGAGAATATTGATGATGCCATTGCTGGTTCAAATTCTTTAGTTCTCCCAATTTTCCTAACGACTGTCTTAACATTTCACGGGTGTGTCCAGAGCTACTGTGTCAGCAATAGTTCTGAAAAGCTCATGGTAAAGTGTCTGCTTTCACCTCTTAGATTCAAGCTGATTAAAAGGTTTGAGGAAAAGTGCCATGGGCAATGAAGAACAATGAAGATCATTTAGATGAGCTGCAGGTATAATTTCAGATTGCTAAAAAGTAGGAAAAAATAATTGTACTCTAAAACAGTAATCTCTATATAGCCTCAAGGATTGTCAACAACTGGCCTCCAGTCTAGCTTGAAGATTTTGGTAATCTCACCACATGCTGCCCAAGTCTGAACAAAATTGCCCGGGCCACAGGTACGTAACACTGGCCAAACTTCAGTATCTGGCCTGTTCTTAGACTTCTGCTTCTGAACATCCATTACTGGTAATTATCAGACATAAAATATTGGAATAGTTGGATTTTTTTCAGCCTTGTGTTCTTGATCTTAGGTTTTTATGTTTACCTCGTTTTTAGTGAGTCTGAAATGGAGATAGCTTCTGTTCTAATTGCACTGTGATAAGGAAAACCAGCTATTTTTACTGACTCTGGTCATCCAAGGGCATCCTTTTACAAAGAAACACCTCTGACATGTGGATCCATGTTGACTGACATGATTGATGCAGCACTTGTAAAAGAAACCAGCTTGAAGTTGCATATATTTTAGTGGCAACTAAATGCAGAAAAGAGTTACAAGAGTGGGAGCAACAGGAGATTGTCAGTTGGTTGTGAAGTCAGAGTGAAAGTTTTATATATAATTTCATCTATTTGAGAGGCAGATGGTTCTGTTAGTAACTATTCCTTACATATAGATCAGACTTCTAAAGACCTTCCTACATCTGCTTTGGATAAAAGTATGTAAAAAAACCTGAACGCATGAGCTTTTGCCTTCAGTGTGCAGTCAGTAGATTAGAAGGAAAAGGAGCTGTTACACCTGTGAAATTAAATTTGACTCAAAGATAGTTTAGGATGATAATGAAGGTGAAAGTTCAAAATATAGTGTGATATCTGTACAAAGTGTGTTGACCTACTGTCTAACTTTTTTGTTCTTGCTTGAAATCTAAAATTTGGTTTCAAATAAAAATCACTTCCTGTCAGTTCATATAATACGAGTACATTATTGAATTCTGACTGAGGCAGTGTTGCTCAGAGATGGGGGACCCAGTCCTGGCCTTGTGGCATGGGGTCAGGAGCATTTTGCAGGATGTGACAGTTTCCAGACCACAGGCAATTCTGACTTTAGGGAAAGGTGAAGGAGGTGGACACCTACCCCAGAGAGAGATTGCAGGCAGCAAAAAAGTCAAGTTACAAATGAGAACTTTCTATCCCTTTCTAGCACTACTGGTTTTCTGTTGAAATTTTCAAAATTTGGGATGAGTGGCAAATTTTTCAGTGAATCCAAGGGAACCAGAATAGGGATGGTCAGCTTAGCAAGAGAAACCAAGGCACCAGGTAAGATGACAGCCTTGTGGGAGAAGAGGTGGAGGGGCAAGGGGAGGGAAGAAGGCAGGCTGGCTCATGGAGGTGATCTGACTGGCAGAGGGCATGCAGGGGAGGGAGGGACTGCTGTCTGTCAGGATATATCCAGAAGCCATAAAACTGGTGCTGAGGGGTGAGGTGCTGGAATCATCTGTCTGAAAAGAGAAGGGCAGAGAAGGAGAGCAGTAAAACTTTGGGGTTGGCATTGCGGGTGGCAGAGGGAAGAACAGGGCTCCTTCTGCACCCACCCTGCTTCTAGGTAGGGTGACCTGGCCACAGCTCCAGGAATGAGGGGGGTTCGTTGTCTCTGAGTTCATGACATTATTTAAAAAAAAAAAGGGAGAGAAGCCTAAATCTCTTACTGCTTGACTGAACAAACAAGAGCTTAACAATGAAGGGAAAGTCTTTTTCCCTTCCTCCAAAAGCAGCTAATCTTCAGCCAAAGGCTTTACCTAGGGCTTTTCTGGAGGCCACCTCTGCCCCATGGGTGACGTCCCTGTCTCTGCTTGAGCCTGGCAGGGCAGTGAGAGTGCCAAGCACCTCTGAGCCATGAGGGGGATATTGAGGAAGGAGGGATCTTTGTGCCACTTAATTAGCAGCACTTTGGTGGTTTCTGCAGCCCACAGTAACCTTCACAAGACCTGCAGTGAAGGAGAGATATTTGGGGATATATGGTTGAGGCTGGAAGTCGATTTATTTGAGCTCTTTTTCTTTGAGCATCGAGTTCATTGCTCTTCCAGCTCCCTTTAGAGACCGTGCCATCAGCTGTCCAGGCTGGGCAGCCCAGAGTCAAAAGGAAAGGAGCCTTTTGCCCATCATTGTCACATAAATCAGAGCCCAAATCTGTAAAATGTGAGAAAATGAGAGATTCGATTATCCATATGGATCACTCTGGATTTATTCCAGATTGCTTCATTAATAGCAATCAAAGACATCACTTTAATGGATTTTTTATCCTCAAAATTATGATCATGGGGAATTTGTTCTGGCTATTGGTTTTGAAAAGGCTTTTGATTCTCTTCAATAGCCTTAACTTATTTCAGATTTAGGTAACAGTAGGATTTGGTCTTAAATATGTTAGATAGGTCAATCTCCTTTATTCAAATCCACTGTTATGTTAAAACTAATGACCACAGTTTGAAGATGATTTATATACTGAGGCTTAGGCATGAGAGTCTTTTTTCTCTGATACTTTTGCTGTTACAGAGGAGCCTTTGTTTTGGGAAAAGTCACTGTTGTTAAGGGAAAAGTCAGTGATGTTTTCCATTTTGCCCTTAGTTGGAGGATATGTTATTTTTTTAATGAAGATTTTCTTTAATGAAGATTATGCTGGAAGTCACTGAATGGTGTTCATGTTTCTTCTTTGTTAATTGGGGTAAAACTCTTAAAGCCATTAGGTGATTTAAATATAGCTCTATTTGAGCAATATCCTTTATTGGATCCCCCATTATCCTTTAAACATCTTGGTGTGCAAGGGGATAAAATTAGAATGAATTTGTTTGCTTTAAATTGTCAGCCTCTGCTTGATAAAACTATTAGCTATTTAGCTAATTGGGCTGCTCTTCCATTATCATTAATTGGCAGAATTGATACAATTAAAATGGGGGGTTTATCCAAAGTGTATGTGTTTTTGCCTAGGTATTCCTATCAAGTTTCCTATCATGTTCAGGGAGTCTTACATTCTGCAATTAGTTTGTTTTCAAGGTTAGAGGTAAATTCAAGATTGATTTTGAAACTCTGAAACTTCTTACGTAGTCAGCTGGACTGACTCCTGCTAATTTTGTTGTTCATTTTGTCTGCCTCAGTGTAACGTGTTTTGTGATTTGGGCAATGCCCAGCGTTTTGGGGCTGTGGGGGGTGTGGGGCGGTGCAACCACGGCTTGAGCACATCGCTTGGCAGAGGGTCAGGGCGAGGCTCGTCCCAGGCCGTGCCCAGCAAGGTGCTAAACACCCTTTATTCCCTGGCCCACCGAGTATTTTAACACAGCCAGAACTTTCAAGCACACAAGCCCAGTGACGTCAATTAGCTTACTCATACTAGTAAAGTTAAACAAAGGCTGCACTTGGTTGGGGCCACAGTATTCATCACCTTGTCAGTTTGAGGCTCCCACCGAATCCATTGCAAAACAGCCCCGTTTTCCTCTGGCACCTTGGCTGGCTCTCAGCTGTGCTGCCCTCCCTTGAGCAGGGCAGGGCACTGTGTTTGGAGGAGTCGCTCTGCCAATCCCCTTGTCGTGTGTCCAAAGCATCAAGAAACTGCAGCCTCTGCTCCTGCCATCCCTGGTGGACATGCCATCCCTTTTGGGCTGCTCGTACAAGTCGTGCTTCTCCCTTCTAACGCTATGATTCATGTCAGCCATTAGCCTCAAATAAATGAATGGGCTGAAAGAAAATTAAAACCAAATCACACTTCTGTCAAAGGGAGGTCTTGTTGACAAGCAGGGCCTCTATTGCCAGAATTAGTCATCTGGGTCTCCCTTTTGCACCAGAGACTAAGAAAACCAGAGGATGATTAATTGGGCAGGACCAGGAGGATGTTGCCCCTCCCCTAGAGCTGGCCAGTGGGGGGACTTTCTAAATCACACCATGAGGGCAGTAGTTACATCACTGACCACCACCACTACTGCTGCTTCACTTTCACCACTGTTTTATGTGGTGCTGAGGTACCACATTTGTTCTTCACCACCCAAACATACCCTTTTACTGGGATTTTCCTTACCTTATCTTGCAAGCCATGTAGAGCTGGGTCTATTGCCTTTTAAAGCTGCTTAAAATAATTTCTATCTAGAATATAAAATAGTTTTATGCAAAATAATTTTTTAAAAATGTTTTTTCTGTAAAATATGTACAAATATAATAATGTATAATTTTAACTAAAAAAAAAAAAAAAATCAGGCTCTTTCCTGTAGACATGATCCAGTACATGTGTAACATGTTTGAACACTGGAGCAAACTTGATGCAATGCTGCCCTTCTTAATTCATTTGAGTCATTGTCATTTTAGACTATACCAAAGTCATTTCATGAAACACATCATGCTTCATGGGTTAATCCTGATTTAGCTGTGACGCTTTGCTTTTGGGTATTATCTAAATTGTTTTGCCCATCTCTTCTTCATTCATTTTGTCTGTCATGAATATCATTCTACATGGATTTCACTCATACATTTATTTGTATTTAAATTATGCATCTTTTTAAGAAGATAGACCCATCAAGTGATACAATACCTGATGGCACAAAGAATGAGGCATTGTTTACTTTTTCATAAAAAGCCATGAAGATGGAGCACACAGTTTATAGGATACTAATGAATTATTTGGATGGTTGATCTTAAGTCAGACTCAATCCAGTTAAGCTTGGTAGCCAATGCATTTGAAATGTAATGGATAATAGTCCAAGAGCCAAATACATTGCAGGTCTAACTTGCATGGGTTGGCCCTTATTGACAACCTTACTGAGGCACCTTTGCTCTGAGTGGCTGGGGAAGCACCTTGTCACAGGCTCACAGGCTGCCTTCTTGCCACCCCAGGGACAGAGGCTGGCCTGCTGCTCTAGGCCTGGGGCACTGCTTCTGGGGAGATAGAGAGCACCTGAGTCTCTGGGGTCACAGCCTGGCATTTGTCATGAGCACTGAATGATTTCACTGGAATGAAAGTCACCTTGGGCTGAGGGGCCTGTTGCAGCTCCCTCAGGAAGAACGAGCACTCCCACAGTGCAGTTAGAAACCCCACACTCCCACAGACTCGCCATGACTCAGGGAAAAGGAGGAGGGAGCAGAAACAGAACCCTTAGAATAACGACCACCTCACATCACTACATGCACTGATCCTGTGGTGTTTGTATTTCTGAATTAATTGCAGTAAATAAGGAGCATCACACTGGGTAAAACTCAAGTGAAGGAGATGAGAATCATTCCCAGGCAGAGCAGTGGAGCTGCAATGCAGGAGCCAGTCCTCCCTGTGCAACCTTTAAGGTATATTAGGGCTAAAACCTCCTTTGTGCTAGTGTTGCTGTTTATTTGCCTCCATATCAGCTCTGAATTTGGCTTATTGTCACCAGCAAAGAGTCCAGAATAGGGGACATCCTGGGCTGAAACATTACTGTGGTATACAATGCCTCCTTCTCATTTGAAAGTAGAGATATAACTCTGGATGTCATTAACTAAGACAATAATAAATTAATACAATAGCCAAGTAATAATGCTGTAATGCTTTCATGTATGAATTGGAATGTGAATACTGAGCTTTTCATTTCATGGTTGAAAAATACATGAGTTGACCCAAATATTAATTTCTGTATTTCAATCATTTACATATTATGGGTCAATAATCATTTCTTGCACAAATGACTCTTCAAATGAGAAGCAGTATATTGTAATGGTCTATCATATTTACAAACATCTCACTGTTTTCCTAACTTAGCACTTAATGTTTAAAATATACTGGACAAGATATTGTTTGCCAAATATAATACAAAACTGGGTCATGTAAAATTCAGATACTATTTTCTTTTATCCATAATTTATAATATTCATAAACCATGGAATGGCAGGCCTCTGCCCCTGGCAGGCCCATGCCCCCACTTTGGAATGGGCTTAGTTTTCCAGCAACAGTTTAGGAGACCTGACACATCTTTCTGCTCTTTCCTGACCTTAAAAATCTCACCCCTTTGAGCAGCAATCCCTCTGAAGATCCAGCACTGTCAGAAGAACTAATGGTGGGGGTTTTGAGGAGTTTATTACATCCCAAGATTTCTTTACAGCATGCAATGACATCCAACAAAATGCCTAGGATGTGTTTTTTCAATTACTTTGCAAAGCTGAAATAGTATAAATAATCTTGGCTTTTGCTTACTGGTATTGAACTTAGGCTGTTTATTGTTTTATCATATTCTACCCCTTTATTAGCCAACATATCCCAACAGAAACCTTTTGTCTTAGAGTAAATGTGTTCAAGTGTTCAAGTACTGAATTAATCAGGGACTAGTGCAATATATATATGCTGCCCAGCAAGATGAATTTACACATCTGCCTTTTCCCCTAATTATAATTCCAGAGGTTGAATGTCAACAGCATATGGGTATATCCTCAAAGAGGCATGCAAACACACACATACAGGCACACACACTGTACATTAATCTCTCTTGGCTTATCTGTTGCTGTCTTTAATTTGTATACTTCAAAATTGAGTGGTGAGGTCATTTATTAGACTGTTTCTGTGAATTTTATGTAGTGATAAGAAAGCAGTAACATGCAATTTGTTTTTATAGGACTCACTTTTGTAAGTATGATCTAATGTTTTCTTCCTTTAAGTGAACAGTGAGGAAGAGGTGATTTCAGAGCTAACTAAGAGTTAACTGGCTACGTTTCAACTGTACCATTGTCTTAAATCTGCATAGAGAGTGGAGAGAGCCAGAGAGGAGTAAGTACAGCAGGACGCTGGGAAAAAAATGTTTGTAAGTAGAAATTTCTCCTCAGAACAAATTTTTGCAGTTTGTCTTGATTTCTTCTCTCCCTATTTTTTAAACACAACGTGTGATGGAGACGATTGTTATTATCCAAAGGACCTGACTTGCTGGCTCACTGCATCTCTGTTTATGAAATGCCATAACAAAAGTGAGCTCACGCTTGTGTGCTTCCAAAGCGTGATGTTCCTGTGTGCCAGATGGGCACTTTCATGACTGTATGAGCGTGGATTATTTCATTTCCTACATCTGGGACTCCAAATGGCTGCACAGAATGCCACAGGAGAGAGGAACAGATCTTCAGCTGGGGAAACCTACCTTCACAGGGGAACCAGCTACATCAGAGGGGACGAGGCAGAAAAGCCCCAAGTGCTATCTGAAAGTTCACATAAATCAGGGCCATAAGGGAAACCTTTAGAACCAGGAACAAGACAAAAATAAACAATAACTAATGTTGGATGTCAGCTGTGCAGAGGGGGGAGGGAAAATAAACCATAAGCAGTTCTTGTCTGGCCACAGAAGATGTGTTTGGAATGCTGTTTTGTATTTCAGCTCAGAAACTCTGCTGTGACCTTCAGATATTGCTGGGTATTACAAGTTCTACAGATAGCCAGAGAGAAATATTCCAAGGAGAGATGGCATATACTGTGCCATACTAGTTAATGTTGTGTGTGTATTGCTCACAGCCCATTCCCGAACTGTGACCAGGCAGCCTTGTTAAAACAGTGAGGAATCCTACAGTAATAGTCAGGAATGCTAGTTAGTCATAATGCTGTTGCAGGATTTAGGATAATTAGTTGTTTGTTTGTAGCATAAGAGTGCTTTCTTCTTTTTTTTTTAAGCTCAAAACAACGAGAGCAGATCCTCAGTATAGTGAGGATCACTACACTCACTACACTTTTGCAGAGTATGTTGCATTTCAGAGCCAGCAAACAGGAGGAGATGGTGAGAAGAATTAGCTGTAGCAGAAAAAAATGTAGTTAAGTCAGTGACTTTCTTAAGATGAAAGAGAGCAAACCCCCAAAAGAGAACAAATGAAAAAAGTAATGAACAAAAAGAAAGTAAGAGCTTGTGACACAAAGTAAGAAAAATAAACAGCAGTTGATTTAACTATTTTGCATAAGATATTTACAAACCACAGCATATTACTGTTTGCTTTATGCATTTTCACATCCTGCTCAGTTTAAAGCAGTAATTTTCTGCAAGGACAACAGAGGGAAAAAAAAATGCTTTACACTGCTTATATTAATTACATTTTTTCATTACCCGTCATGTTTTCTACAGGCTTGTGTATTATTACTGTAAAATGTAATGAAACAGAAAAAGAAAAAAAGAATGGACTTCTGGGAAATTTTCCAATTCTTGAAATGCAATGTTAATTGAGTGCTATTTTTAGGTCATCACAGATAGAACTGAACCCATTGCCACCAGAGCACAGAATGGGGACAGCCCAGGTGCAACACAAACCGGGTGAGGGAATCAGTTTCTTCTAAGGGAGAAAAGGAGAGAAACTAACTCACCAGAGGGGTGGATTCGGGGCAGTTTCTATTTCTTGATGTAAAGTTCTCAAAGCAGAAATGAAAGGGAATGGTGCAGAGCTGGCAGGAATCCAGGACCCACCATGCCCAGCCATGGTCACTCCTGAAGGAGATCCACTGACTCCTGAATCAGGAGGGCAGAGTAAATGAGAGGCTCTGTCTGGTTTTGTGGCTGACTTTCAGATCTGGGAGGGAGGGCACTCTGAAAGCTGACATGAAATAAAGTCTCCCAAAATGTATCAGAAACCCCTTTAATTTATAGATCTCTTAAAAGGCTGCCAAAAAATCAATTATTTTAATTTGTATATAGTGCAGTCATGGACTGATTCAAGTTCTTTTGAAGTATTTTTAAACAGTCATTGCACAAAGGCATCCTCTTTCCCATACGCAAAAAAAAAATGAATTGAAAATTAGAATTTCTCACAATCACTTTGATTGGAAGAATAGTGCAATTCACATGGGATTCTGCAAGCAAATCTGAGTCCCCTCACTCAGTCTGTTAACTGGGTACCTTTTCTGTCAGTCCCAAGAATCAGTGTAGCTCTACTGGTCCCTTTATTATCTGCCTCTTCTCCCAAAGAGTGTTGGGAAACTGAGCCCATAACAGGGAAAATAGTTACTGGCACTTGGGAGTGGTTGGAGGTTCCCTTTGAAACAGAAGTGGAAAATTGTTGCATGTGCACTTACCAAGGCCAGAATCACAGAATCACAGAATCTGCTGGGTTGAAAGGATCATCATGTCCAGCTCCTGACTCTGCACACAACATTCCCAAGGGTCACACCATGTACCTGAGAGTGTTGTCCAAATGCTCCTTGAGGTCTGTCAGGCTTGTGCTGTGGCCACTGCCCTGGGGAGCTGGTCCAGTGCCCAGCCACCCAGTCACCCTCTGAGGGAAGAGACTTCTCCTCTCATGAAACGACTTGAGACCATTCCCTCGGGTCCTGTCACTGTCACTGAGCAGAGATCAGCTCCTGCTGCTCCTCTTCCCTCACAAGGAAGCTGTGACTGCTGTGAGCTCTGCCCTCAGTCTCCTCTTGCCCAGGCTGATCTCAGCTGCTCTTTATATGACTTTCTCTCCAGACACTTCACCATGTTCATAACTCTCCTTTGCAAGATCTCTAATAGTTTTATATCCTTTTATATTGTGGTGCCCAGAGCTGTACACATCAGTCAAAGTGTGGCCACACCAGTGACCTCTGTGAAAGAGGAGAGAGCATCCCACTTGCAGGAAGCCAATCTCCACAAAGCTGTTCACTCTCTGTGTAGCACTGCACTGCCATAAAAGCAAGAGCCTCACCCAAACATTTCGGCAGCCGTTCTAAATGGCAGTGTAGCATGTTTTGGAGCAACTGAGATTAACCCAGCTTTCTGCCTACTTTGGCTCCATCTCAAAAAATAGTCATGATCAAGTGGTAGAATTACCAAGCCAGTTCTCTTTGTTTTAGTGTTAGTGAAGATTTGCTAACCAGCCTCCAGGTATGAGACAACCCTCCACCCTTACTGACCCAGGTCATCAAAGACATTTGTGGCAGAATCCTAAACAAAGACACTCAAGTACCCAAATTCCCAAGATGATCTGGGATCTTTTACCTTGGTACAAACAGCTTGCATTCATTCAGCTTTTCTTTATTCATTAGAAGTTTTTTTTTGTTTTTCTATGGATCTGTTAGTCACTTGAGGGTCCAGGCTCATCCTTTTTCCGATCTCAGCTCAAGAATTCTGACTGTGCCCAAGGGCCACAAAAATACAAGGCATCAGTAGTGCTCCCTTGAGTGTGGCTCTCCTTGACCTATGCAATAGCATGCATCAAGAGCATGTCTTCACTTCTTGCCTATCTTCAATTCTCTACCCTTCCCTTAAGTCACATAACCTGTGACTTAATAAAAATACCCCCTCAGTGTATTTCAGATGTGTCTTCCCACCTATTCTGCAGCAGATATGGCAATGGTGTATAAGCGTTATGGATTTGCCTGGCAAGGCTTACATGGATTAAAAAAAAAGCAAAGCAAAACACAAACTGAAAAGTTGGTTTCCTCTCCAAACTTCTCTAGTGCTAAGATAGAAGTGATAAGTCATAAATATAAGCCAACGTGATTTTCTTTTATCTGACACATTGAATTAAGGCTGTTGTGCTCAAACACTTACAGCAAAATTGACAAACACTTCCTTTTAGGAATGCTGCATCAAAGGTATTAACAAGGCACACACTGCCCTGCACTCACACACAAGGTGTGTGAACTGTGATTATCCAGTTGCAAATCAAGAAATAAATCCTGCTCCTTCTGCTCTGCTTGTCCTGCCTCCAGCAGTGGTGCCAGCATTTGGACTTCATTTAGTCAAGCCAAGTGGCCCCAGCCTGTTGCAGCCTTACCATGGGCCTTAGCTCATTATTGGCTTGTCAGCACTAATACTTCATCAAGACTAATCTCAAACCTGGCAGCTAAACCTATATTTTTGTATCTCACCATGACAGACCCCTTTTTACATTTAGATTAGAGTTATTCCTCTTTGCTAGGAAATTGATCTGGATCTACAGCCCTCTGATTGGGAGTCATGATATTTTTCCATAAAGGACCCAGTTTTATTCTTTCAGAATGATTCATTTTTCCTCAGCACCCAAAGTTGTTCTTATAGGCTGCAGTCCAAAAATAGCAGGGCTCCTTTGCAGGCCAGAGCAGGTAAACTTTTTTTGTAGCAGGATGACAGGAGCAAGTGTTGGAGAGTATAAAGGGAGCAAAGGGAGCCATGAAACCACAAAGTCTCCTGAAAGCTGGGCAGCCTGACCCAAGCCAGCTGGATCCCGCTACACCACCCCTAGGGAATGGCTCCTACGTGAGCCAGCCCCTTCATTGCTCCAGCTGCTGAGGAAAGGGCAATAAATTTGTTAATTCCAAGTAAACTCATTGCATAAATCAGGAAGTTGGTATTCCAATGGCAATTCAGACTAGAGATAATGTCTTAAGAGACAAGCAGTCACTGGTTTCCATGGGAATTTTGCCATATCTTTCACCAGGACTAGGATTTAATCTATGGGAGTTTTCATTTTTTTCAACTTGATTAGCTGGCACCTGTCATCTACTGAAAGACAGTCACAGTGCACCTGAAGAATTGTGGTAATAAGCTGGTCAAGGAGACTTTACAGGATGGACCTGAGGAGACTGCAGTCATTTGACTGGATCAATAGGTGGTATTTCATCAGAGAGGAGGGGTTCAAATATCACTTTGATAATTTCGCTTCAATGTGTTCATTTTCTGTTTCAGCTGTGTTGGGAAATCTTAGCACTGTAGATTCAAACTGTGACTCAGAGCAGGAGAAATGAGGAGCCATTCATTCTTACTAAAAAAAATGGTATTCCAGGCCATAGCCCTACCATAAATGAATTTGGCATGTTCAGAGTGAACCATCACTTCCATGATGAAATCAATGGATATAAATTCAACTTTGGTCAGATGAGGCCTGAGTTGCAGACTATGCATCAAATGTTTATTATTATTGCTATTATTAGTGCTTTCAAAGAGTTCAGTTGTCTTGATCCAAGGAAACAGTAGGCAGCAGTCCTTAAATATGTTTCAGGCTCTGCAATTTTCAAAAACCCTTGTGCTCTCAACTCCCAATGACAACAAGGAGCCTAGAAGCTTTAAAAATCTGAGGTAGGTACTGATCTGTATTCAGGGGAGCTCATATATCTGTGGAAATCTGCTTCTAATATATCCAGCAGCCCTGTTGTTCTGGGTCACATTAGGGACCATGAACACTTCACCTGGCACTACTCTGCAAACTCTGCTCCTTTGCACAGCTGTGGGTAAAACAGGAAGAAAGATGTATGATGGCTCTCAACTAAGAGGAAGATGCCATAAGCAATGATGTGTTAGCCAGGATGTAAGAAGATGCCATTGTATACATCAGATGCAGAACTCAGTTAGCTGGGGTAGGTAATTAGAGTTTCTGATATAAAGGTTTTTGCAGCTTATGAAGCTTCCCACCCTTCTCAGCCTCTGTGTCATCCCTGCTGAGGATCTGCACTGCTGCAGGTGAAGAAGCCCATCTAGACAGCATGGCCTGCATGCATGGGCTCAAAGGCTTTGGCTGCTACAGTATTGGCACCCAGCTCACATCACAGCCAGGACAACTCACATGCTCAACTGGCTGTCCATGCTCACACGTGAGCCTTTGAAAAGAAAATGTGCTGAATACTTTTGTAGATATGCCAGCACAGGAGCTGTGTGGTCCCCTTGCAGTCCTACTTAGACTAAATTTGTGAGCAGGCAGTGTTCTCACCCAGGAGGATGGACATTTGTCATCTAATTGATGAAATCTGTGTTATCCAAGAGGGTGTTCCCAGCCAACATGAAATACTTCTAAAGCATTCCAAAACAAACCCCAGAATGACCTGTGCTGCACCCACACAGAGCTGCTCTGACCCTGCACTCCTGCCAGTCTGGGAAGTAACATGGGCTTCGGAGCAATCAGCTCTGGGCATCAGGGATTTGGTAATAACAGAAAAAGGTGGCTAACTCTCCACTCCCTTTTCCTGGTTGTATGGTGTGAAATGCTGCTGAAGCCAGTGAAGTTGCACTGCTATAAAACCAGATACAACAGAGCAGGTAAATATCTCTATATATCTAACATTGATAAAGTTCATAATGTCAATGCCAACACAGTCCAGAGCAGGACTGGCCTCTTGCATTTGCCTCAGTAGATTGCACCTTAGCACTATTATTTGCATCAGGTTTTTGTTACTTTGTCATCTTCCTGGGTATCATCAGAATAAGGCTCATCTCCCAGCTCCTCAAACCCAAGCATATCCCTCTAAGTTTTGGGGTTGGGATAAAGAGCACCATGCTTAAATTATATCATTTGAAATGGGGCACTGTGCACAAAAGGCCTACCAAGTTCCCATCAGAAGAGTTAATTGAAGACCGGGGGACTGGAAAAACTGGCTGCAGCTAATTTCTTTTTTTCTATTTGTTAACCCACTTTGTCCAAGCACTATGAACATTTGGTGCATTTAGTTCTAAATGTGTCAAATTTTCCTTTAGGGAAAAATTTCAAAAACCTAAAATCATCTCTTAAGATCAAATTCATTGCCTGAGCTCAAAATTACTCTTCTCTACACAAATAAACCACACACACATACTTGTGTGCTTTGTCTGCACTGCAGGAATTGTCCTGGGATAGCACTGTGCTGTCTGTGGAGCCCTGCTAAAAAGCCTGGCTTTCTGATAATGAGAGAGAGCTACAAATATTAACACATCGTTGTGGGCAGTGGGAAGCAAGAATGATTATCCCAGAATATAACAAATCTAAAAATGAATTGCCTTCATTTTCACCTATTGCACACTGATGGGGGTAAAACAACTTTAATTAGTGTAACAGGACAATAGCAATGGAATTGGCTTGGTCACAAGATTTTTGCAGGATGACACTGATGGTATTACTATCCAACTTCAAAGATTTGGAAAGATGTGGCTGCTAACACTGGAGAATAGAAACCTGTTTTTCATCAACTAGGCTGGCCTGACAAATTAAGTCTGTGGAGTCATTAGATTAAGATAAGAGCTTATCTCCTAGACTGACATTTATTCAGAGGTTTTTATGCTGCTCAGCTAGTAATTAGTGCAGTTGAATTTTTAACACTGCTTTGTCCAGTCATTTGACAAATTTGAAATATATACAGTTTTGATTAAAAAAACCCCAAACAAATAACTAAAATACAAGAATACAATATTATTAGCTTGGAAAGGTTTTAAGAAGGGGTTGAGATGATGCTAAAAATCTTCAAGAGGTCAGCAGTGCTTCTGCTGTTGACTCATTTCCATACACAGATTAAGAGGCTCCATAAACTAAATTTTTAGGCACTAAGCAGAAGATATCTATAGCAAATCTGTAATTTCTTTCATGTCCATCCATTTTGTAATTCTTCTTCTCTAGAGGGGCAGGAATATGGTGTAGGCTTTGGTCCTGCTCATTAACGCTTGTCTGCCTCCTTCAGCACTCAGGTTAGGATTTCAGGTGGGGACAGTTTCAAAAGAAATCTTCTCTGATATGGCTGATTTAATGGAATAAGGTTTATTTTTCCTGTCCTAATTTTCATGTAATAACAGATGGATTGTTCCACAGTAAACCAATGCATTACTTTTGGACACATGTATTTAAATTGCTTTAGACTAACAAGTATCACTTTTTTTAAATAGTTCATTTTGAGTAACTGAAGATCAGAATTAGATGAATAATTAGTGATTAAATGGATGACTGTTTGTTTATGAGCTTTGACAGGTTTGTTACAACAACATCCTGTTACAGCATTTGTTTTGTCCAAAGTGCAGCCATCTCAGCATCTATGGTTGTTACCTTTAGAAAAAGACAGACTAGAGGAGTTCATGGAAGTAAATTGTGGTTCATCCAACTGCTTTAGTTCTGTGATTACTGGCTTTCACAAAAACAACCACAAAAAAGACTGCTGGTTTACATTTTACACTGTACTGCCAAGACCCCTGAACTCTGTGGACTCAGGGCCAGGGCCATCAGCTGCAGAGGGTGACACATTGTCACTCACCTGCACTCCTGGGCTTGAAGCAGCAGTGGTAGTGTAGGACACAGGCTCTCAGGCTGACTGGGACCAGGGTCTGCATGCTGGTTTTCCATGTCCCTTTCTGTGGGTTTTCATGGCATTTATATAACCCCAAAGCATGAGAGGAGTTTTAGCATCTCATAAGTACATCAGGTACTTAGGAGTACTTATGGGTACTTATGACTTTCCATGGTTGGAATGCCATGAATAGGAAGTAAGGCATGAAGCAGGGAGTTATTTCAGATCTTTGTACAGCCAGGAATGAAACCCTGCTGCTTTCTACTTTCTGAGCCAGACCCTTGACCTAGACCTGCCCTGACTCCTGTTTCAATGCAGATGCTTTCAGCCCTCTGTGTCTGCAAAGGCCCTTGATACTTCCCATTGGAGATGTGAAACCCTATATATTTTGTATATGTTTCATATATGTGTGAAATTCAAGCTGTGTGGCAATCTCTGCCATTGGACATCCCACCATTCCTGGTCTGTAGGTGAGATCTCAGATTGTGGTCAGGAGTGCCTAGAGGTAGAGATGGAGACAATATTTTGCTCATAACATTGCTCATAAATTGAAAGAAATTTGCATCAAGCTGAACCACTTGCATCAATCCCCAACAGCTTGAAGTACTGTTTTGCTCTCTAAATTTTAGCTGTTAATGCTGCCTTTGCTGTCAACCAGGTCAAAATCCTGCATAATTCCCCATATATAGCTCACTTCTCAGCAGAGAGAAATGAAACCCCTTCCTGGACCTTGGATGAGCGTGAGGGAAAGACCCAATTTCTGATACCTCTGGAGAGGAGCATGGCCTCAACAGAGGGAGAAGGAGATCTTTAAATTCAAGCTTCCCAGGATTTGAGGCAGCAGCATCCCTATTTTCCTATATTGTTTTACTTGTGTTGTGCACTGCTATGCTGTGCACTGCTGCAGAAGCTGGGTAGTGTCAGCACTACCCTGGCAAGCTTCATCTGTTGAGCTGTTAGACTAAAGGGGAGAAGTCACCATCACCCAGACACACCAACAGAACCAAAGAAAGACTTCTCCTCTGGGACAAAACCCCAGCTATGTGAAACTATTAACATCGCCTTTTGATGGGCTGGTGATTACAGCATAGAGGTGTCTTGATGTTGTCTGTCACAGCTGTCTATCAACAGTGCTGGCTCGTGGGGCAGTTCTCTGGCCCCACAGCCTTTTCAGACCTACCCTGCTGCCACCATCCTCATGTAGTTCCATGAGAGATAGCTCTGACTTGCCCTTTTGCCTTCAGCCAACAATTTAAAGACGATCGCTGCTTGATGGTACACGCAAATAAATTAATAGTCTTTGTTCTGGCCGAAGTGTCTTGAGTCTGAGACCTTCACTGGCCCCACACAGAAAGCCAAGGATTGACAGAAGCACTCACAAAAGAGAAGTCCAAACAGGTCAAGGGAAGGGGCATTGCAGACTAATAAAACCTGTTACTACACGGAGAACTTTGCTCAACTTCTGATGCCAGAAAAGACAGTCTAGACTGGCAGGTAAATCTCCCTGAAAATAGCAAAAATCAAGGTTTGTCCAAGGTCAGATGGTTAGACCAATCATATTTATCCCAGGTTACATAGTAAATATGGAAATACTGTAAAAAGAGAATTGGAAATTTTACAGAAGAAAGGTGTCATTGAATGGCAATAACAGTATAACGATGCTTTACTCTGCCCTCCATTTTTCAGTGTCCTGCTCTCAGGTTGATGGTTGCTCTTCAGCATTTGGCCAAGGTCAGACAGGTGAGAGAGAATTTTTTTTCTGAAGTTTCTAGTGCTCCTAATCAATTTTTTAAATGCTAGTAAAGGGCAATTACTTTTTTTAACTAGGAAATACATTTTTAGTGTCACCAGAAATGGTGCCTGTGAACTTGGATGTTACTCTGATTTTTTGTGATTGCTTTTGGCTTCTAAGGTTGGTGCAAGGGGTAGCCATGTCCCAGAAAAAAATATCCTTGCCCTTTTAAACTGAATTCCATAGGCTGAAATTTATCCATGGTAAATGTTTCCCAGTGCAGTAAATTATGCAGGAGGTTCTACATAAACATCCATTACTCTCAGAAATTAAGGTGAGCACTCAGTAGCACAAGTACCTGGTATAGCCATCCAATTGTTTGTGTTTCCCCCAGGAATTCAACACTTTTCACAAATAACTACACTTTGCAGTTCCATAACACAAATGCTGTGACCCCACAGGACAACTGCAAAGGTAGGGTAAGGTAAGTACTTAGCACTTATGAAATGCAAGCTCAAGGCGGCTGTGAGGAACATCTACACTTACAGAAGTCTTTCTGGAAAGCCAGTGGAAATTATTTGCTCAAATATTAGTGGTAAGTCAAGCAGCCAGTGGTCAATGCAGCCGTTGGGTTGGTGGGTTCCCTTGCACCATGTTAAAGTCCCTCTGCAACAGCCCAGCCTCTCCCCAGTTTGTTTTTCTGTTCTATGTTATTCATTAAACCCTTTGCTGTGACATGCCATTGCCAGTGTGCCAAATCCTGAGCAAATCATATCCTCTGTTCTTCTGTTGCAGATTTGTGAGATAATCTATTATAGATTAATCATTTCAGTCTTATGGTGCAATGTCAAAAATAAATTGGGGTTATGAAGCTGGAGGGGAGCCACTTGGGGGTCGTGTGTTCTCACTGACGCTCCTTATTTGACTTTGAAAACAGTGTCATGACGAGATTTTTGAAGCTGATTGTTACCCCATGGAATCCAAATCACAAGGTAAAAAATGCTGTGGAGTAAGTTTTCATCTTCACAAATACCAGCTCAATGTTGAACTGTAAACAATTTTCAAGCTATTGCCTTTCCTCTCCTCACGACATGAAACATATCTGGGCTGATCCATTACAACTCTTTAGAATATAAGATGGCAGGAAAATAAACAGAATAAAACAAAAGCCAACCCCTTTTAAGGACTGAATATCTGCTGGAGATGGAGGTATCCAACACATAAAAATAATACAGGCCAGGAACACAGCCAAATATACTGTAAGAAAATATTAATTTGCGTAATTTAAAATATTCTCTAACATTTCATAAGATCCCAAGTGTCGAACAGTGAGTAATTTGTCTAATACTGCAGTTCTTGTTGCCCTCTCAGCTGAATGACAGTAAGTCCTTGGTGTCTCCAAACCAGAGCAGGGGTTAGTGCATACAGAGTCACTCTCCTCCTTAGCTTCCTGGTCTCTTCTGCAGGACAGGAAGATCCACAGTCCTCTCTGAATTAGGTATGAGCTGAGAAATG
>VZRH01001290.1:672064-682064 GCA_013397555.1 Urocynchramus pylzowi | reverse complement strand
AAAACAGGTCAGGTCACTATGAGCTGCCCCAAGCCCTGCGTGAGTGCCAGCTCCCAGCCACGTTAGCATTCCAGCTGAATCCGTTTGAACGTGAGTCCTCAGAGCAGGCTGACACACAAGCAAGGCTGAGCCAGGCACTGGGATGAAGGAGAATGGAAGAGGAAATTAACATTTAGAAAAATGACCATTTTGGGAAGTGCTTGAAACTGACACTAAACAAGAAAATAAAATTAAACCAGCAGGTAGGTTTTCTACTCACTGGCCTTGGGCTGTGGCTCAGGATAGTGCTTGGAAAGACCTATGAATGCAAGAAAAGAGGTGTGGAATCAGCCTGGTTTGTGCTTTAAACCACATTGTAGAGATATGGAGAGGTTCATGCTATGGCTAATCATATCCAAAGAAGTCTTTTGCTAGCCCAAAGTAATATACAGTGAAGCTGGGCAGATGGGGTTAAAATATGCACTTGCCAAATATTTGCTGTGAATATTTGCTGAATAATAGGTCTTTTGAGTTGTTCATGTTGTTATAAACATCTTAGAAAGCAAAAATTATTTAAAAGAAATGTCAAAAACAAGAGCCCGCTTCTCTTAACTGTAGCACTGACAAGCATGTCTTTGCCCTTCTCCATAGCTCCTCCAGCAATCAGTGGAACTATTCATTAACCTGGGAGCATTCCCTGGCCCACTGCAAGCATGGCAGGATCCATGCAAGGGGGCAGATACAGAGGAAGGTACGGGCTCACATTCCAGCAAAGATGTCCACAGAGGGATGTGCTTCCCTCTAGGAAGCTATCAGGTCCCACTGACACTGCTGCCTTCTGACACGGCTGTTCTTCAGCCTGCATCACTCAGCCATAGCACACAGCTCTTTTCACACATCTTCCCAACACAGGGCTGAGGCTCCTGTGGAAATACTGTCTGTCTGTCAGTGTTCCTACCTGTGCCTGTGGTGGGTGCTGAGTCTCAGGTGAGCTACAAACCACTGATTAAATACACTCCCATACCAGTGGTAAGCAATCACAGCACACCAGTTTGGACAACCATGTGTTCTCACTGAGCCCTGTTGCACTGTGCAGTAATTAAAAAGTCATGAGTCCTATTTAAATATAGGGCATTCTGTCCTAAACCTTTGAGTGCCTGTGGGTGTGAGTAAGCTTATTCTCCAAGGATGTTCTCTGGTCTGTGTACATACACCAGCTTCATCAAAGGATGTAGGAAATGCCAAATCCAGATATACAGATTCCACTTTTTTTTTAAAAAATACATCATTGATCAGTTCAGGGATGGCAAAAATTAATAGTAATGAGGTAATTACTATACCAGCTGCCTACAAAGAGGGGTCCTGTAGGCAGACTCCTTCTGCCCATTTGCCTGCTGGTTAAACCACCACTCTAGAAATTATAAAACAAAACTTTTTTCCCTTTATAAACATCTATCAGCATCACCTTAATATGGCCCACAGCACCAACACTGCCTAGCTTTTAAGTTCTCAGAATGCAGCCAGAATCTCCCCTAGCACATTATAACACATTTTACTGGTTTGAGCAGGGTAGAACACAGCCGTCTCCTCAAATGAATGGCTGGTGAGCTCCAGCAGCCCCTGCACGAGGCTGGGCTCACCATCTGTGTTCCTCCCAACCTCCAAAGCCCGTTCACAAGTGCCAGCCCTTTGAAAAGCCAGCCTGTTTTTCTGATTGATTCACTTTTTAATGAACTGGGAATGCCTGTGAACTTAAACCCTGACACCTCCACCTCCCTGCCTTCCTAGCCATCCCTGCAGCAATGTACTGATTATATTTCAAGTTATTATGGGATTAATACAGCTGCCCCTGGTGCCTCTTTCCCCTGAACTCCATCAATAAAAGTTGTGTCCTAGTCTTACTCTGGTTAGTTCAGTTTCTTCCTGAATCTCTCCCTGTAACCTGTGACGTGTCGGCAAGGCTGTATCGTATCAGCCCTTCAGAGCTGCCAGCACTGCTGATGTTTAAAACCTACTTGTGTCACGGCCTTGCATAAGCTTTGTGTATTTAAGAGGACATCTTGAGCTTTGCTATGCACCACATCAGCTCTCTAAGTGGGTAGCACATACTTAGCAGTATTGAAAATAATGAAATAAGATAATCCACCAAAAAACTTGAATAGATTCTGCCAGTGTCATCTTTCTTTGAATTCACAGTAGAGCTATAAAAAAGTATTTTACGCAGGCAAGTTCAGCACAAGAAAAAAAATAAGATGCGGGGAGCAAAAGACCTGCACCCAGCAGAGTCCAGTTTTTCACCGACAGCATTTCTTTATGCAGTACAAGCTTTAGGCTTACCTTTCTTGTTGGTTTATAGGTTGGGGGTCCCCCCCGCCAAGAATATTATTTTATAAAAACATCATTAAAAATGTAATTAACTGGCTTATTCTTTGGAATGTATACAGTTGTTTACAAAAGAATTGCCACACAAGCTGCCACCTTCGACTGTGTTGAAGCAGGGAGTGATGTGCTTGTTTACAGCTGTGTATCAATTTCACAATATATTTAGTTTTGGTACAAGTTACATATAAAATTCTTACTGAGTTTAATGTTGCAGCAAATAACACATATAGTAAGTGAGGAGGATTTATTACTGGCTGTAATGTCGTACGTATTCAAAATATATAGGGTGAATGATATATACACATGCACATGCAAACAAAATGGAAATATATTTAGTTTAAGAACTGATGAATTGTGCTTGCTTTTATTATTCTCATTTTGTACATAGGAGAACAGAGATCAAGCACATCCGTGAAAAGGGTGGCTGGTTGGGATCACATCTGTGAAGCAGCACAGTCACCAAGGAGCAGGTTGGAGAAGAAACAGCACTTTTGTACCCATGGCATGAGACAGGGGGGCCCTCGGGAGTCAGGCACCCACTGTGGTTGGTGGGATACAAACAAATCCCATGGAGAACCAAGATGCTCCCACGAAGCATAAAATATCTCTCCAGGTAAAAAAATCTTCACCCAAGATGTTTTATTCAAGCTTTTTTCTTAAAGAAGGAAGTGGTAATTTTGCCCTTTAAATTCTGTTTTCTTTTTCTCCCCCCTGTTTGGTCTCTCCCATAAACACAGAGGCCAGAAGGCTATGCTTAAATAATTCATCTACAAATTTGCAATATCTTTTTGAACTATAGCAATTAAACGGAAAATAGAAAAATCAGCTCAGCATCCTGTTTGGATGTAATTAAAGGTATAATCTGTTCCATTTGAATACTTCAGTGCTTACCCTTCTTAAAACAACAAATAAGAATAGTAGCTCATTTGCAATATGCTTTTTTTTTTTTCAAGTCAGCTAAAAAGACTAACTGATGAAGCAAGAATAATAATTTTTAAATGTGGCATAAGCACAAAAATACCAACTACAGCTTTCAAATGATTGCTGCAGATCTCAAGTGTGATGAGAGTTCAGTAACAAGGGGTATAAGCTTTATGGCAAAACACTGAAGTCTTCCACTGTTTGGTATCAGCATCTCAATATGGCTGATATAATTACCTATCAAATACATCAGTGGAATGAATATCAGACAATATCCAGAAATATGTAAGTGGGATGCATATCAGCTCCGTCTTTTAGGGGCCGTTTGATCTTAACGGTTTTTTCTAGGAATAAAAGACAAATACTGCATTCATTGCCCCTTTGTTTTCTAAAAGCAGCTGAAGATTTTACAGCACAATAAAGTTAGCCTATTAATGGCTGGCTGATGAGTTGTAGCTGGATTTTTACCCTCCTACCGGACATTTCTTCACTGCTCAAAGAAATTGAAGTCAGGTGTAAAGTTAATGTCTGCCTTGTTCATTCATACTGTAAGCAATCAAGATTTCCCCAAATCACAGGGCAATCTCTTGCCTTTCGAGAATTAATATAGGCCCCGTTCTCTCAACTTAGCTTAACAAAACAACTGGCATAGGTTCAATGGAAGCAATGATTATTCTGAGAGGTTATGGTGAACCACAGAAGTTGTTAGCGAGAACCTTGCTCATAAGATCCCCTAAGAGGAAAAGTATATGGATATTTCAAAATGTAATTAACAGCATATTCCAACAATGTGAGAAAGAAACATCATCTGGTTTAGCTGCAGAGGAATGTGACTGCACAGGGAGAACTTTGGCCTGCTCATCAGCCACCACTAGGAGCAAAGGACATGATGGGCACCAGAGGGGACCCCTCACCAGTGCTGGGAAAGGTGGCAGGGCAGGCTCTGTCTGTGGGGGCTCCTTTCATGCTGCCCATCTCACTGTGCTCCTCACGGGCAGCTTCACTGGGGCTAGCACCCAACCAGGAAGAACAACTTTTTTTTCAAAATGTCCATTTCTCTCCACTGTACTCTCTCTCAAAAAAAAAAAAAAAAAAAAATTATTTTGGGGAAGGTGTGTCTCAAGCCTAATTTTGGTCTTAATGCTAGTTTATAGGACTGTTTCAAGAAAATTGTTGAGGGTTTTTGTTTTAATTTTGTTTTTTTAAAGGTAAATACATAGCAGCAAATAAAAACAATTCTAGAAATCAGAACATTCTGTGTTTTAAACATTTGATAATTAAAAAAAAACCACTTTTCAAGCTTTAGCATTTGTAAGCTCAGGTGAATAATGTAGCAGAGAACTGATTTAAGAAGATAAAATGATCACAAAAATGTAAGAGTGATATTACACACGGGAACAAAATAGCAAAATGGTCTACAAGGTCTCCATTATGACAATGAATATGAGAGAACTTTCAGCTGACATTTGCTGAAAGTTAGCACCTGTTAAAATTTCCAGCCTTCCTGGGGTGCATGCTCTGCTGTTTGAAAGCCAAGGCCCTTTTCAGGACTGGTCCCTCTGAGCCCCCTCGGAGCCTTCCTCAATACTGTTCTCCTTCAGGGCCCTTCAGTGGACAAGCTACAGGTGAGTGGGGGAAAAAAAGCTGCTGGTGAGCCACCCCCAACTACCCCCTTACATCCTATTGCCTCCCCCTCTGAACTGTGCAGCCTCCTGCACACCAAAGACATTTCTGTGAGCTTAATGCTAGATTTACTGTGAAAAGAAACACAACAACAGAACTCATTAAAAAATACCCACAGAGGAAGGAAAAAAAAATTCCTCAACACAGTAGCGTCTGTCTCCAGTCAACAGGGCTCTTTTCAGGCCTTGGGCTCAGACATAAGACCACTCTACCAGGGTGAATGAATTACTGTCAGCTGGGCCATTTCCACTTAGGTTTAAACACAGGCATTTTACCTGCCATTTGTCAGGAGCCAAGAGCTGCTCAGGTGGCATTTGTTATCCATGTGCCACATGACCAGCAAACCTGCAGCATTTCCCCAGCAGCAATCACCCACCCCATGGGTCACGCTGCAGGACCCCAGCCTTCACCCCCACAAGAAACATCTCTCAGAGACAAGAACCTGTGCCTAAATGAAGCAATGCTTATCTCATGCGTGCCACAGGTGTGATGTCATCCCCTCTGGCAGAGGAACCAGGATGTCTACAACCTCCACTCCATAAAAATGCAGGAACTAAAGTTAACATGTCTCAGACTTTGTTAAAATATGGTGATAATTAAAAAACAAAATTACCACTACAAAGTTAATTCCTCTCTGAGTTCTTACAAACAAGTTTTTAATTTGCACCAAAAATTTACATTTCAGATTTCAAGTCAACCAGGAATGGTACAAGCTTGGTCAGGGACTCCAGGCAGTGGCTGGTGGGTTCTGCAAGGCCTAGGGGCAGGAGCACTGTGGTTTCCCCTGAACATCACAAGCATACAGTTGCCAGCAAACCCCAGGTGCACACAGGTAAGCCCATCGGATTGTTTTAATCTCTCATCCCTCGTATGAGCGTGAAAATAATCACTGTGCCAGATAAACTTCTGCTTTTTATTAAAAAAACCCAAACAAAACAAACCAACCCTATAAGGTAATTGATTGCTTTCTTCTAGTCTTTTATTAGTTATGATTAAGGAGCTATAGTAGCCCTGTTTACACAGCTCTAACAAGTCAGGACCTGCTGAACGTTATTGGCTTGGGGCCCACAACTTGCTGTCCATTCTCAACAGAATCAATCTGGAGCTGAAAACATCCCCGTAGGAAGCGTACACATCCCTGCTTATACAGGAACAGAAACAGCAATAACTTCAGGTCCTGTAAGCTGCAAGTTCAACTTACAGAGATGAGCCCTGACTTGTCATCGCTCTCAGCATGCTGGTGATGAGATCAGAGCACTCCACCAAGGACTCATGCTTCCAGCTTGACAAGGGACAGAGGTGAGCGTGTTACACCTCGCTGTCACTCACCTCTCCAACTGCAGAACGGAATCGAGAGCTCCTGTTTAACATGCAGTCACAGCACTGCCAATCTAAAATGGCTGATCAGTAATACTTTAATTGCAGTTTCATAGAAACAAATTGCTATTTAATTGCAATAAGCTTGTCTGTGGCTTAGCTGGACTGACAATAGGCATACACCTGGTAGTAACAGTAATAAGCAGCAAGGAGGGTTATCTGGTACTGCATGTACAGGAGTCTCAGGCAGTGCCATCAAACCCAGAACACAATTTCACACTGATTAAATGTAATACCTGCAAAAAATGTATATATATAAATTTCCTAATCTCAATTTGATTTTTTATTTTAATAGAGCTGTTCAGAATAGATACTTGCAAAAAGCTGCACACTTCACATACAACTACCAGCAAAATACTTTGATAAAAGATTTAAATTGAAACGATACTTTGAAATCACAGAATCAGGTTGGAAAAGACCTCTGAGATCATCGAGTTGAACTGAACACCACCAAGTCAACCAGACTGTGGCACTCAGTGCCATGTCCAGTCCTTCCTTAAAGCCCTCCAGGAGCCTTGACAGCAAGGCATACTCTGCCACTCGGTGAGTTGTGGGGTTTTTTAGTATTTACCCTAATGTTAGGTGATGCAAATTTTATAGGTGTTAACTAACAGGGAAAAAGGAAGACAAACTCAGTGTGGTTAATATTCTGAAGATGTGACTTAATTTCATAGGCTTCATTTTGTTAAGACATTCTCATTTTATATTTCATAAGATACTGCATAACCTGTTAAAATATTTAAAGATAAATCATGTAGGACTGAAAAGACAGTATCTTGTTGCAAACAGAATTTGGTTTGGAAAGGCTTAATGTCCCACTGCCTGCCAGGATGCGTAAATCTCATAACTAGACAGCTGGATAGGTAAAAACATTAAACCCATTTAGAGGGCAATCTTTTTACAAAATTGTTTCATTAATAAGAGTGACAATTTATATGATTGAGATGTTTAGATGCAATATAGACAGAGCATTTTATCCAGGTTCATGAGGATGATTTCAGATTAGTAATATTTCCTTTGATTCTTTTTTTAACAGCATTCATTTTTGAAAGGGAAGCTCTTACTGAATGATTATTTGACTTTTCAGCAGCACTAAATGCAGAGGGTGTATTTCAGCCTCAGTGCAGAAAATACATGTGATAAAAGGTGAACAAGTATGTGTTTTTCTTTACAGAGCTCCTTAAAAAACCCCTGATTTTTCACATAAGGACAAATCTAAGGGTTTCCAGTAGCCTTCTGCCCACACCTACCATCCCCATTACAGCCTGTTTCATTGTGTGAAATGCCTCTGGTTTCAAGAAAGTGTTTTACCTAAAGCAAGAATACTACTTAAATATGTTCTATTGTATATTCATAGCTCCATTAGTCCTCCTGCAATTTAGCACATCAAAGCAAAGGCTTCATCACTTGCATGTGGATTATGCTAACATGAGTGACATTTGTAATCTTATAGGTCTGCAACTTAAGAAATGCTTTTAAAGTAAGCTATTAAATAGGTAGCTGTGCTTTACAAATGAGTCATATAATAGTTTATTTAAAGCTGTTAATGAACTTCAACCTCTACATCACTAAATGCTATACTACATTTCTTACTAGAAGTTATTAGCTATCTTCTTAGCACTTCTAGGTTATATTGGACAACCAAAAATCTGTACATGTTAGATTTAAACACTGTACCTTGAGTGCTTATACTGAAAGAATATAAAAAGATGTCTACAGTCTCAGTAATACTTGAATTCTATATTCATATGACTTCAAGTGTCTTTTCAAAATACTGAAGCAGCACAATTTGCAGGACTCTGAAGACTTTAATGCCAGATCAAAAAGCTTAGAAACTTATTTAAAATACCCACAAGTGCATTTAATTAAGTCATACATAATGCCAATCATTTATGTTGTGCTTTATATGTTATGCAAGTAGTCTTTTGTCTTTACTGTCTGATACTGTACGTTGCTACGTTTTCTCTTCTCTGAAACTGGGCTTCCTCAAGCACTGACGTGTTTAAAGAAAAAATTCAGCAGCCCTCCAATATACTAGACATCATGAAGTAGACTCTGAAACAAAAATATCTGCTGTTGGTTGTTTAGACAGATAAATCTATAAATCAGCTTTTTGTGTTATTGGCATCACAACAAAAATAAGTCAAACTCACTCCATAACCAAGCAGCTGAGCAGTGAACACCTTCTAAAAAACAGAATTAAACAAAGTAACAGCGTGTTGTCAATGTATTAGTTTCCTATAAAAGTAGAGTATTTCTTAATATTGATTTGCTTTGAATTTCAGCAAAGGCAGATTCGTTGCTTGCAGGTTCCTGACTGAAGGCATACAGTGGACAGCCACAGATCCATGCTAGTATTCTTGCTACAAACATGAAAAGTCAGATTTTTCTCAAAAGTATTCTACACAGATCTACCACTAAACAGCTGATGGGAAAAACATGCAAAATGAAGTTGTTCCCTTTGTAAGCTTAGAGGTGGCTCTGCTGCTTTGTGGGGAGGTGGTTTTTGTTTGTTTGCTTTCAGAAAACAGATCATATTTTGAGATCAGCTAGTTCTCAGAAACAGCCCAGGAAACAGGTTTTTCTTTCCTTAAGATGATCAGTGTTGAAAAGTTAAAAGTCTCTCACCCCAGCAAACACAACTTTATGTTGTTCAGATCAGAATAGCTATTGTATTCCTTTTCATGAATACTCAATTCTAGTGCTCAGCATGAGGTACAGACCTTTTGTTGGCTTTTATTTTTTTGACCTCTTATGGTATATTCATACCCTCTTACGAATATACCATAAGTATACCCTCCTATGCTTGCATGCTCAGAGACACAGGCACATCCTTAAAACAGAAGGAACTGGAAAGAAAGAGACCACAGTACCTCTGTGTGTGCTGTAATTCACTGCAATGGGAATTCTAATGTACTTGTTGTTACCAGAATTAGGAATCTCCATGAAAAAAAAAAAAAAAAAATTTGAAATAGTACTCGTTATCCTTGCCACAAGTAACATGGTCAAGTAGCTTAGCAGAGTCTTTCTTGGCATAAGACAAAAGAAAAAATCCAAACCAAAAACCTACTTTTAAAGGTAATTGACAATTAAGGTAAGGACTATTGTAAGATGAAGTTGCAGAATGTTTTGAATGTAATTTAAAAAAAAAAAAAAAGCAAAGCTTCTAGAACCCATACTCTGTTTTGTTTTACTTTTTATTATTTAAATACACCATACTAGAGCAAATGTCTCTGAAAATATCACAAATAAAAGATTTTTCTTCATTCAGCAAATTAGAAGTAGGTGAAAATTTCTACACAGTAGCTGCTATGAGCCTGACTTCCTTTTTTTTTTTTTTTTTTTTTGCCATGGGAAGTAGCAACATTAGGACAAAACACTTACATGCATACATACATTGTATTTTACAGAGATACAATAAAAGTGTTTGTGATAGAATATCACAAAAGCCACATCTTTATCTCATGTTCAGTTTGATTGAAACACATTTCCTTACAACACTTAAATATACAAAGAGCAAATAGAATGTTGTTAAGGTAAAACACAGGGTACAAACTGGCCAGTGCCCTGCTAATTGTTAATGAGGGTAGAAAGCAGATTTCAATGCTTCTTTTAATTAGCTTCATTAGTCATCTTCCCCACCCGCCCCCCCCAAGAT
>VZRH01001290.1:659943-672048 GCA_013397555.1 Urocynchramus pylzowi | reverse complement strand
CACCCGCCCCCCCCAAGATGTCCTCCGGTGGATCTTTTTTCATTTTCTCTACAGTCTCCCATTAGCCCAGGTTCATGGAGTCCTTAATGTTCATATTCAGTCATTTTAATACACCAATAAATGTGGGAAGGGCAATCAAGAATAAAGAAGGTGCAATGGTATGGAGCTGGCATTGATGCTAGCTACAAAGGTGACTTGTCTACTTGGAGACATGGGATCCATCTGTGATGAACAAAATTTGAGATGAAGGCACGCATTCTGCATTACTCTGACCTTTTAGCAGACCTGCAAGAAATAAAAATGGGTATCTTAGCTAAATTTGAGATAGGAAACTACAACACGACTGCTTTTGGTCTTCCCTATTCACTCATCTCTTTTTTATTAGACTACTTTCTAACTGTGACTTGATTAAGGCTTTCTACACTGTCCATTCATACTGCTAACATTTCAACTTTAAACACCAAAAAGCAAACATTTTTCACAGTTTCCCTACTAAAGAAAGCAGACATGAAAAAAAGACTACAACAAGAAATGTGTATTTTCTGGTCACAAATCATACAGTGAATAAGGTGGTTTTTCTGGGCCCCGTTTGAAAGGGAAGAACCATTATGCCATGCCTTTGAAGAAGCGAGTAATATGATCTTGTAATTGGAAGAAATAGTGTGTAAAGCAAATATGAAGTACAGCCAATATCCTCCCAAGGCAACTTCGGTTAATATGCTGCATTGCACAAGAGCTAAATATAGACATTTCAGGATTCCCCCCTCCCATTTAAATTCCTCATCTGGTACGTTAGTTAATGTTACATAAACATTTTAATATATGAAGTCAAACATGTGCTTTCATACTGGTGTTAATGAATTGTGATAATTAAAAGTGACTAACTCAATAAAAATCTAAACTTTCATGGATAAAATAGGAATGATCATCCATAGTCTTCAACTACAATCTGTTTGCAATTACCAAAATGAAATAATATATATTAGATTTTTATGGCTTTTAAATGACATTTTGTGCTTCCCAGGAAGTTCTTTTCTCACCCTTTCTCTAAGTTACTAAAAGCCTGAGGTCTATTAGTAACTGCAACCCCCCACTTTCAAGCTAATTAAAGTAGTAGAAGCTTGGAGGTTTAATTCCCCAGAGCCGAAGCTCAGTGTGAGAAAGGTAATTTGTCTGTCCAGAACAAAGATTAGGGAGCAGCCAGCAAGCATATTTAATAAATGAGCATCAAATATCTTCTACTATGGACACAGACAACACCAATTATGTAACTACAAGGGAATTGTTGAGTGATATGTAAACTAGAAGATTTTTAAGATCTTCTCTAAGAGACGTAATGTAACTCATACTTTATTTAAAAGTATAGAAGCTGAAGACAAACATTTGTTACAAACACTGCCAACCAGTGGAAAATGTACACTTTCAGTAGGTGGTAATACTGTTGCAAACAAGAAAGACTACGGGAATACTACCAGTACAAAAAAAGCAGAGAGAATTCTTGACAATACGGCCCCTTCGAATGAAATGGCACACACGACATCACAAACTAAGTTTGCACTCAGCAGGTTGGCAGTACTGAGTTTAGGGAAAACAGGGTTTTTTAAACTACAGGGCAAGTGATGGGAAGTTATAATTTACATGTGTGAATTGCCTCTGGGAGGCAAAAAGGCAGGAATGGCAAACATCCCTGCATTTGTCTCCTTAAAAAAAAAAAAAAAAAAAACAAAAGGGTTTTAAACCAAGTTAGGCCATCCAANAGAGCTTCTGTATTAAATGCTGTTGTCTCCTTAAAAAAAAAAAAAAAAAAAAACAACAGGTTTTTAAACCAAGTTAGGCCATGCAACCTTTTCTGCCTGCACTGGTCACCTGTAAACTGCAGTGAGACAAGAGTAAGTTCATCAATGTCACCTTCATAGGCATAACAAAAATGTGTTTTAATGCTGGGAGTATCTCAATCTCTTTGGTTAAATAAAAAAAACAAAACCTGTGGATATTTTGCTAACTCTGTGATCTCTAGTGATAGAATAACATGGAAAATGATTGATCTGTAATGTTTAACAAAAAGTATCTGCTACAGCCTATGGTGTTACAGTGGAAGAATATTTTTAATCAGCGACCCTAAAACATGCAGCTTCCTGAAAATATCTCTGATGTTAAAATCTTTTTAGATTTTAGACAGACTGTTAAAAAAAGCAAAATTAAAAATATAAAATATAAAATATATACATATTATAAAATATAACTCTCTTAGTAACTGCCCCCGTAGCTTCCAAAGTTCCAGAAACCTGACAAATACATCAATTATCAACTTATCTCTTTAACTGTGTTTGTTTTCTGGAGTTACGGTGCTCTGCAAATCCCTTTGAAAAGCAGAGGAGAAGTCAGAACAGTTTCTAGAGATACTGTATCATAAAGAAAAAACCCCTGTAACTCGTGCCCCTCAGCCTTCTCCCAACAGCTGCTCGCGTGCTGCAGCTCTGGCCGCAGCAACGCCACCAGCAGTGACAGGGGCCAACAAAAACCTGCTCTCACCACGCCTGCATTTAGCTCCCACCAGGTACCTACAGTCACGAGCTCTGCAAGCCCAGTCCCATTATACTTCTCTTTTCCATGTTCTATGTTCCTCATCATGTCTGCTGCTTTTATTGCAACTAAATCATTTTTATGTTTTGCTAAGGCAGAGAAAGAAACTGATAAAACTAAATGACAATTTAGACACCTATTTGAAGTTACATTAAACTTTACATTCGTAGAAGACAAGTGGATAAACCACTCTCAGAATGGTAAACCTTTTACTGCAGTGTATAAAGATGAATGGTTTTACCTATATTTTGAAACGGGATACCTATAAATATTCATTTAACAGAATCACTGCTAGCTAGTCTATATTACAGATTTGTTTCATTAAAATTCACAACAGTATAAATCTATGAATCTTTAACTGTATTTGTACTTCCTTGAGAACAGGCTGCACATTCTCTTCCAATCTTAATTATCTTTGTTCTGCCTAACTATGTAGCATTTTTGTACTCAATTCTCTCATCACCTCGATTGACAAATTAAGTAAATAAAAAAGGTCCATGCTTTATTTTGATGTAATTACATTCACTGTATAAGACTTGAAAGAATACTTAAAATTAATCAGTAAATTTATGCACAGAAAAAAAAGCAAACATGGATATTGAAATGTAGCAACACAACCAAAAAAAAAAAAAAAGTAAAATAAAGAACAGTTTCTGTTTTCTCGGACATATTTCTCCACTAAAAGCACTACAAAATGCACTGCACCCTACAGAATAGATCGGCCTAGCATTTGTCCCAGATTTTTTTTTAATCTTCTGAATTCCTACTTGCAGATAAATGTTATTTTTTGTGATCCTTACAGACATTAATGAAGTTCCTATTGTAAATCTATAAAGAATTACCAACTGAAGTGTGCACTTTTTGTTTCATTGCAATAACTCAGTGCTGTGTGATTGCCTGGGTTAATGATGAAAAAGTCAAATATACTATCAGAGCTGATGGAAAAATCTATCACCAATCTGAAATTAAAATTCATCTGTGGTCAATAAGATTTAATATCCATGCAAGTGGCGCTGTAAAGAGTAAATGAATCAATGTCATCAATACATAATCAGTATGAAATATGATGTGAATAAAATTATGTGCAAGAGTCATACATCCACTCTTTTCTGGACCAGGGTGGAATGAACAGTCTCTTAACTCAAGGTTGACAGTAATTGTTACAAATTAGGCACAGCAGTTATCAAAATGCACTCACTTGCATAGCTTTAGGACTGATTAAGAAGATTAAAATACATCTAAAACTATCTAGTTTCAGAGTTACAAGACAACTGTTGATCAGAATTTTTTTTTCTTCTTCACTCTACGATCTGTGCAATCATTATTTACTCATTTAGATAGAAACCAAAACTATCAACCACAGAGATAGATAATCTCTAGGTGAGTTATTAGGATTATGGAATCGTAAGTAAATAGCACTTTTGTTTTAAAATCTGAGTTATGACATGCAAAACAGGCAAGAAAATACTTCTGAAAGAGTACCCCCACATGCTTCCTCAACTAAAATCTTAATATTAAAATAAAATACATTAGTTTAGTCCAGAACCTTCTCTTCAAAAGACATTTATTTCCATATTAAAGGATCTAATTTTCCTCCCTCAGAAACCTGCTCCCTTGTAGCCCTTAATTTCAAGATTATAAAATAAAATACTTCTCTTTCTTAAAAGTTTGTATTAATGTATGCTCTCCATTTTGCTTTGTACATAAGGAGTTCAGCACCTGTACAGGTACACGTGCCCAAACCAAAATAAACTGACTCACCCTGTATGCCATATTTAAAAGTTTACTATTTTCTCCCCAAACCCTGGGCCTAAATAAGTTAAGGTAAGTTCAGCAACTTAAAGGTCTCTTTGCAGGGGCGGGGAATGTCCACTATTAGAATGAAAAGAAATTGATCTTCATTTAGCTCTAAGAAAGCTTATTAGTAATTGTGGAGTATTCACCTTCTGGTCTGGCAGTAGTGGATTACTCTGAAGTGAATTCAAATGGCCATTGATGAGAGCTGTAGGTCTATCATGTTCACAAAATAAACTGCCATTGATGTAGTGAAACCGATCTCCGGGGACCAGGCGATTCCGGCAGGTAGAGCATGTAAAACACTGGGAAAGGAAAGAGACAGCAAGTGAAACTACAGCACAAATTAAGTATGCTGCAGGTTTGAAAATTATACTTCAGAGACTGCAAGTGCAGTTGAGATATGGAGCTGCCTGGTTTCCAGTATCTCCAAATATGGCATTAGTCTTACCTGTTGGGACTATGCAGTACATAACTCAAGCAGAGTTTTACCGATTACGGGGGAACAAAGCTACGCACTAAGTAAAGCTTTATAACAGATACCCCTTCTTCTAGTTATTATTTTGCATTTTATTCATAAGCAGATGCAGGTTTTGCACTAAAGAGGAATGGCAATATTAATCAGCTGCTAAAAACAAAAGTAAACAGAAAAAACCCCTCACCTTAAGATGATAGACATTGCCCTGTGCCCTCATGACCAGCTCACTAGCAGGAATGGACTGTCCACAGGCACTGCAAGCACCACTATTTCCAAATAACCTGAAACAGAGGTGATGATCATGAATAATTTAATACACAGAAGGCTCTAGGCATTTTTGCACATCACTGCCACGGTTTATTACACAACTATTTTAGACTTCTGACCCCCATCTTCCAACTTGCTTATGTTTCATAATATGAAAAAGTTTATTTTTGTGTAACAACTGGTAGCTTCACCTTACCTTGGATGTGGTTACACAGGATTTAATCAGAAATATTGACTTACACCTCTAGAAACACAAACAATTCTGTACTACACACATTTTATCAGATTACTGGGTTCATCATAAAAAAAAGATACAATTCATGACTGGAGTTTAAATGCATTGTGTCCTTGAAATTATATGAAGAACTCTTTTGTACTTTAATCATATCTTGAGATATGAGTCATCAAAAGGGTTAAGAGGATTTGATTGTATATCTAAGAAGACATCATGCTCAGTGTATTGAAACTCCAGTAAACCTCCATCAGTGCAGAGTTTCCATTAGAAACTCTCTGCTATCCAGGTTGATATATAATGTGTATGGGTTAACCTTTTCAATCATGGTGTCAACACTTTAGATTTGCCTCTGCTCATCTCTTTCATCCTAACCTTCTCTCTCTCTTGATAATGAAATGCTTGCTCCAACTTCCCTCTATCTGCTCCTGAGTCCACAATTTAGATTACTTCATCTCTGCTAGCAACAAACTGAATGAAATTTCGATTTGAGCAGAAAGTAATTTACCGGGATCTGGACCCATTTGTCATCATATCTCTCTGGGTGTTTGCTGTATCACTGCAGTTTTCCTATGCAATCAAATGAGACCACAACATCTGCCATTGGGGGGGGGCACACGCAGTGGGGGGAGGGGGGGATAGGCAGAAGAGTGGTGAAGAAAAATATATACATAATTCTTCAAATCCATTTAAAGGCACAACGCATCGATTCAAAATATAATACAGTAATGATTATTGAGTTCTACTTTTACAGGCTGCCTTAGCTAGAATTAGAAAAACCTTTATTTGCTTTTGTGCGAGTCTCTAATAGACACAAATATTTATAAAGACTACCACAATTCATTTTGCAGTAAAAAAGGAAATTGAACTAGCTGGCAGGGTCACAGACCCACTTTTCTGTACGATGTAAAACACAGCAATAGGATTTACAAATTAGCGTATTGGTGTCATAATAAATATTAATATTTGCATCTCCTTCCTGTCCAAATAAAGTCATAAAATTCTGTTTGTGTCAACCTAGGACACACATTACAACAGAATACCCGTAATCTGAATGATTGCAGTGTGCCTCTGTATAAAAATAATTGCTTTGAATTTTCAGAATCTGAGCTTGCAGAGGAGGCTTGTCATGTTCAAACTACTAATTTGCTGTCGCCACTTTATTGAAAATAGCCTGTAAGTTGTTATTAAATGTATCGACTGAACGACAGAGAGAGTAGTAAAACTGCCCCTTAAGATGGCTTTTAATAGGAAGCTGAGAAACAAATTTTGCAGCAGCATCGATTTGAAGAGTTCAATCAAAACTCCATTTCAAAACTAATTAGTCTGAGATCCACGACACATTGACACGTTCTTGCAGAATCACAGCGGTTACAAAGGGAAAGCTCAACTAATACATTGTCAGGACCTCCCCGCCAAAGGGACTAAACTGTCTGGAAACTAAAGGTCCATTATTAGGGCATCTTCCAAAGCAAGACCAGTTCAGAATAGTTACGTGATATACCGAGGTTACTTCCAAAGCACTGCAATATGCATTTTTCTTCCTTCATCATCACTAGGAATGAAGTTGACATTAGAGACAGTGCACGGGAAGGGCTGTGAGAGGAGGCAGAAAGGCACTGCTACTCTTCTAGAGCAAAGATCCAGCAATCCAGAGTGAAGAGGTGGCAGCAAGGGCATTGCTGGGTAGAAGGGCAAAGATGGACAGATGATGTCAGTTGTCCAGGAGAATCTGAACGTGGTGAGCTGTCTCTTCCCCCAGTACAACTGCACCACCCAACTGAAAACACAGCTTTCAGAATGCTGATCTCATTGCACTACTTGTCTTCATTAAGCATTCGTTATACTATTCTCTCTGAACTAGAGTGGTCCCACACCTTGAATGTCTGTGAATTCTAATAAATGGAGTCAAACTAATCCCGAGGCTTTCCACACATCTTGAGCTTTCCCCAGGCATGTTCCCAGAACAACTCTACTTTGGGAAGCCACTTCAGCTGAATCTTCTGCTAAAATTCCTAAAAATTACGTATGAACTCAGAACACCTTTCCGCTGCTTATTATTATTTACCAACAAAATTAAACTTATTTTTCCATCTCTACTGTTATGAATGGTTTTGTTCTGTAATGCCTTTAACAGGAAGAAGTTTTATCTTTTAAAAAAATATTATTTCTCCTTACCAGCAAAGGAAGTCTTCCACATTAACTATTCTTTACTGAAAAAGTTGTTTTGCATGGTTTCTGGGAAGCTGGAGAGCTAATTATCTAACCAGGGGGACTGTCCAGGACAGTATTTGATTTAAAAGGCTTGAGGCTTTAGGTGCTCAATTAAGTAGCTATCGGTCTCAGACTGGACTTTAATGGGCTCTTTTCTCTTTAACTGCAGCAATGGGTAGAGATACCCCAGGTCAGGCTAATTAAAGCCAGGGGACTCTTTAATTGTGATGACAGAATTGGTTTCAGTTTCCTCTTTGGGTCCTCAGTCCAAGAAGGTCATTAATATTTCAACATTTGGGCAATGCAATCAATCACAAACATCAAGAGGTTCCCTTCACAGCCAAGGCAGCTCTTCTACACTTCGCAGCATTTTACTGAGCCACCTTAAATTAACTACTGTGTGGTTCCAACACAGCATTCCCCGCACCCCCAAATGCTTCTAGGTTTTTTTTTTGCTGGTGGGGCTTTTTTCAAAACTTTCTGTAGGAGAATGGGAATGAAAGCAGCAAGAAATCTTCTCAACCCGGTTTCTCATCTCGCTGCTCAAAATTCAGCATCAGCAGAAACACGTCTCTAGCAACTTGTGCTAACAAAGTAAGGTTCAACTGCTTTCCAAAATCGTGGAGGCAGATTTAAGCACTCTGATTCTTGTACGACATGGTGCACATTTGTGTCCACATACATATATCCAAGCCCTAGCAAACAGAAATGCACATCCAGATCTACTGATCCAGAAGGAATCAGTGTTTTTGTACATTCCCCACATTAATCTAAATTCTGCACCAGCTATATTAAATGTAACAAAGAAAGGCAACACAGAAATTATGCCTGAAGCCAAGTCCATTAAAGGTACTTCAGAATAACTAGAGACCAAGCACCTTAAAAGCACCAGAAGCTATTGATACTTAAAAGGGGGGCTGTGCATAATGGCAAGTGCTGCATTAGAGAAGAGGAAGAAAAAAAAAGGGAAAAAAAAAACCCAGCCAAATTACGCTTGGTTAATTCAGAGTAACAGATCTGCCCCCAAGTGAATTGGAGGCCTTGAATTAATTCTGTTATGACAAATCAAGATAAACGTTCCCCCTAAATTGCATGCGATTTAATTAATTTTTGAGATCCTGTTTTTTTTTTTTTTTTTCCTAGCTAATAGTTCACATGCTCCTGTGCTGTCATTGTGCTTGAGTGGGCAGACTTCAAAGTGATATTAAATAACCAACTATTAGATTTACCTAGCACGTCCTATTGGAAAAGTGCCATTTAATTACCTAGGCTGTTCAATTAAAGGGACAGCATTCCCTGAATATAGCAGCTTGCCGCTGATTACCAGGGAAATGAACTGGCTGCCCGGCGGCGCCCTCCCCGGAGCGGCCTCACTGCGGCGCGGCCGGCTCCNCGCCCCCGCCCCCGGGGCTGCGCCCCCGCCGCGCGGAGCGGAGCGGCCGCCCCGGGAGGGGCGCCGGGCGCTGCCCCTTTAAAAGGCGCCCGGGCAGTCTTCCCCTCTCCCCCTTCCCCACCACTCCCTGCTCTCTCTTAGAGGCCAATTTTGTTAATTAAATGTTTTGTTTGCGACGCGGCTCTCATTCATTTCGGACACGTCATTCCGAGCAGATCTAAGCCAGCGACCAGATCTCATTAGATAAAACCCATCAGAACTAAGAGAAAATGGAGGAGACACTAATTAAAGCTTTTAATTGTGCGGATTCGCTGCCACGCTGCTGCTTTATCTGGCATCTCAAGGTTGGGAGGGCTGCGCTCCACTCCTCTCCCTGAGCGCGTTGCTCGCCGTGGGGAGGGAGGGGATCGGACCGGGGTTTTCACCTCCCTCTTTTCCCAGGAACCTTGGCCTTCAATGAAAGCTGCAGCTGTAGCTCTACGGCCAATTTGTTTTCGGGTTTGGGGGGGCGAGAGGGAGGGAAAGGGGAGTGTTGTGTTGTTTAAGCAACAACAAAAAACCCCACATACAGCCTGAGACAGCTAAAAACCTCATTAATAAATGGCCCTGTGGTCTTGGCCCGAAGGAGTCAAGTCCCTTTCACCTGGCGCCTGCCCGGCCAATCAATCGTCCTTCCCATTTTGCCAGTCGCGTCCAGCGTGCCCCGCATCTCCGGCTGAGAACGGTGCCCGTGGCTCTTGCCTGGGGAAGAGAATGCCACCACAAAAGCCCGCCGGAAAACCAAGAGGGGAGAAGGAGGGTAGAGGGGACCCAGAGAGACTCGCTGTCTGAGGGGCATTGCCTCCACAACCAAATGTAACCATTTCAAACACAAGAAGGGCGAGGGCTTCCCTCATGCCAGCGTGACCCAGGAGGAAGCCTGCAAAGTCCATTTCCAGCGGGAAAGCTCCAACTTAACCCAGCCCTGGCAGCGCCAGGCCATCCTACCCCACCTTGAGTGTACAGTGTCCAGTTCAAGTTTCAGCAAGCATCTGTCAGAGTTATTTTTGCAAGTCAAATTACACAGATCTAAAGAGAAGTCAGGCAACAGGACAAGGAGATCAATTCAAACCCCTCATCTGATAAAGCATCCTATCCATAATTGCCTACATTAAAATAAACGAGTATTAATTTTTGGCAACACAAAACCAGAGGACTGCGATAAGCTTGCCTGAACTTGCCTCTGGGACACAGTGGACGCATCTTCTCTTTTTAATTAGTAGCAATCAGACATGAGGGTTTGTTTGATGGTGTTGGTCGAGTGATGAATCTGTACTATTCAGTGCATCTTAACAGCAGTGTCAATTTTTCCACTTCAAACAAGAGTCTTTCCCTAACACTGTTCTGCTCTATTTAATTACTATTCTGCCAGACTTAGGCTTGTTGCTTAGGACGATGACCAAAAAGCACCATCGTGCACTCACAGTGTGCTGATTATTAAGCATTGCTCTCTAAAAATACTTCTGAAACAAGCAAAGCTAAGGCTTCAATTCCTCAGACATAGCACAGGACCTGTTTTATGTACTTAACTACACAAAGCCACGGCCACGTCCCAGGTCAGAGACTGCACTATCAGAGTAACCAAATCTTAACTCCATCCTCTTAACTACGGAGGTCCCTGTGCACAATCCGCATCTTCTCAAACCGAAGTTTTGCAACATAACCAAACTTGTAACATTTGATGGCTGCTTTTGGTAGGGTTTTTTTTTTTTCCTCTGAAAGGAAAAAAAAGTAGAGCTTCTTGGCCATCAGAAAGAAGGGAAATCCTGGGTTAACTCTTGACATTTACTATTAATGAGGAGCCAGAAGCGTTTAAACAGAACACAATTTGTTTTAACTAAGCATTTCTGTGATGCTGGGAAGGTATGGGGCTTTTTTGTTGGTTTTTTTAATTACTGAATGTTGAAACAGAACACCTCCTTGAAGCATTCATGTGCATCAGTCTATCAAACCATTTACTCAAATTAAATGTGTAATCCTTCAAAATGCCTCCTTTTAAATTAATGAGTTTAAGTAGCTTGAGTTCACCTGAAAAGATCGTACGGGCACCTGACCTCATGAATTCTATTAATTATATTGGAAACTTGTTGGAAGGGATACTCTGCATAATCTTACTGTACCCCAACAGATGCGAGATTAGTGAGGCTTAGTTCCCCCTACCCAAATCTGTGGCATTTAAAGCAAACAGCTTCAAAAGAGGAAGAGATAAGAAATAAAGGGCAAGAGCATATACCTCCTCTGCTATCTCCTGCATTGTCTACACTGGAAGTTAAGAGAAATATCGGTTCAAAGCTTCTCTGTAACAATGCTGAGACAAACATCATACCACTGGTTTTTTGCTATAAGTAGAATCCGTGGCCCTCCAACTGATGGTTAATCAGCTCTTTCACAAGGAGAACAGAGAATGAGTCATTCTGTTTCCACTCAAAGGAGTTTAAAGGTGCTTATGTAAATATCATAATTAATCAGATACTAAAGGCAGGCATTTCATTATTTAGCACCTCTGCCACAGCCTTATTTAAGCCCTACGATTTTAACATTTACTGTTCAGATATGCACACTTCTCCTTCAACACTACAACAAAGCAGATTAATTTAGCCTCTCTGATTGCTGTTTATTTTTAGTTAGGACTTGTTTTGTGCTGACAAACCACTTTAAAGTTACAGTCGTCGTTCAGCCCCCCCCAACTCTTTCCTCCACTTGGCAGTCGCAACTCGCCCTGGGCTAGGCGCTAACATCCGCACCCGCACGTCTCTCCCTCCTAATGAAGGAGCCATCCTGAGCCAGCCCACCCCTCTACCCTGCAGACACTCACCACGAGAAATAAGGGGGTGGGAAAAAAAGAGAAAAATGGAGAAAAAGGCAGCAGGAAAGGGGGAAAGCTGTGTTCACCAGCCTGGCCGTCGCCTCACCTGATGTAGTCGTTTCTGCAGAGAATCATCCCGCTCTTGGTGTAGCAGGAGGTCCCGATGTCCCCCAGCTGGGCCTGGCAGCAGGAGCACTTGAGGCAGCGGCTGTGCCAGTAGCTGTCCATGGCGTAGAGCAGGAAGCGGTCGGCGATCTTCCCCCCGCAGCCGGCGCACCTCTTCCAGGAGAGGAGATCGG